>JAVTVY010009619.1:0-45256 GCA_036873755.1 Hanleya hanleyi
ATTTTAGCTGTGTGTTAATCAATCATAGTGGTACGCGCATTGGTTTCTAATGTTCCATGGCGTAAAGGCCTTTTTTATGTATTAAATCTTATTATAAATCAAATGGATTCAGGCATGAGGTTTGAATTTTCTCAACATCGATGTGCGCTTGTAAATGTGAAGCAGAGGTGAAAATTGAATCATAAATCTGCATATATTATTTTCATTTTTGTAGCCCGGAAATCGCTTAGAACGCATCTCCG
This sequence comes from Hanleya hanleyi, assembly GCA_036873755.1. Lineage (NCBI taxonomy): Eukaryota > Metazoa > Mollusca > Polyplacophora > Lepidopleurida > Hanleyidae > Hanleya > Hanleya hanleyi. Next base: position 243 of record JAVTVY010009619.1, read on the forward strand.
GCGATCTGGCACCTCGGAGCTTCCGGCGCCTGGGCAGCCCATGGACCCCCGCCTCTTGGGCTGTGATAGCCGGCCCCACCCCCCTATGAACTTTCGTTAGATACGTCCTTGAAAAAAAAAACACATTCGCATCCCCACATTTGAAATCCTAGTGACGCCCATGCACACTTTAATTGCGATTGGTCAGTCGCTTGAAGCCTCCGGCAAGCAAATATGGAAGAACAGAATGGCAGACTTAGTAGACTGAGAGCGAAGTGAAATTGCCAAGTATATTGCACTCAAAGTGTACCCTGATCATGTCCGACATGATGGACCGCCTAACATTGTGCTTTTGTGATGTCCATAGTGAACCAGGATAATCACATAAATCAAATAAGCAGGCTTTGTCTATATTAATTTATGTAACAGAAATAGTTAATGGGATTAAACATTTGAACATGGATATTATTTTTTAGATACGGGTACCACACCACATTCCAAAATTGTTTGTAACAGTAATTATTCATCGTAAACTGGCAATATATTCTAATAGGGAACAAAATATCTCTCATTATTAGGCAAGTTTGTTAGATATCAGTTTTATTTCTATGATACCAAACGCTACGGATAATATGCTCATTGTCTCCTGTGACGAATGTTTGAAGAAGTTCTTTTATCTCCATTTTACAGGGGTGTAGCTCTGTTTCAGAGAGCAAAGTCAATGAGATGAACAAATATTTATAAATTGTGTTCTGAACTGCACAATATTGCAAAGAGGAAGTTTTTAAATACATGGGCCTGAACCCGCTATGCTGTGTTTCAGTTATCATTGGGGCCTTGATGGGAAAAGGTGTATCAGGGGATAATGTATTTGTGCTCTGTTTCTTGGTGTGGGCTATGCAAGCCTGAGAAAAAACAAGTGGTCGTTGAATATACTGGTGACGAATGAATTGGCTTTTTGTCTTTTATGCTCTTCCAGTCAAAGTTTATTTCGTTTTATCTTAGCTTGCTACGGGCATTTTACGTTTCACTCAACACTACCCTTAGCTTATCGCTATGAATCGGCATGTATTTCACACGGCGCCACCTATCTCGAGGGAGATAACTCTGTTCGAACGCTGCTTCCAAAGCATCAAATCGCATATCCGCTTCATTTAAACGAGCCAATGAAATTATCTGTATTTAAATATCAGGGGCGGCGGAAGCGGAGGGGCCGGGGGTGGGGTGCGGGTGCAGCCTCCCCCCTCAGTTTCAACAAAAGCTGGACGACTTTTCCATGATTTTGGTCATAATGTGACCAGATATACAGGGCCGGTTTTTCTCCCGCGGCGCACTGTAGTCTAGATTTCCACGGAGCGACGACTTTGCACTGGAGGTACCCATTGCTGTTTGGTTTAAAGTGCTCTAATTGGCCCATTCTTCTGTTCCGTTCCCAATGATAATTGAACGTGTTAGATGTTAATTTACATAGAAATTGCATTACCTTTATTGGACGATTAGCTGATTATCAAATTTAGAAATCAAAATTGCGTTCATATTATTTCTTTTTTGTGTTCACATATTTCTCTTCAACGCGTCAGCGCCGTCCCAGAGAAGGTACGGAAGTTAAGAGAGAATACGACTTTCAGATGAATGACCAAACGTCGTTGTTTGTTTGCAATCAAAACAAGCGTTCTGAGAAACCCAACATCTCGCCTTGCGGGGTCATCCGCCAAGGGTGCAGCAGTATTGAGAGCACACATGTAGAGAAAACAATAACGATTGGAATAGGTGATGTGGTACAGACAATAATGTCTGGAATAGATTATCTGGTACAGACAATAACATCAGTCCCATAAGGGATTACTGGCAAAAGTTAATCCCATGTAGGATGGATAGGTCAGAGCCGTCGGATTACTGGTACATAGGGCAGTCCAGTGTAAGATTACTGCTGGATGGTTCAGTCCCGTGTGAGATAACTGTTGGATAGGCCAGTCATGTGTAGGATTACTGCTGGGTGGACCTGTCCCATGTTATTACTGATGGATAGTCCCCTGTGGGATTACTGCTGGATAGTCCAGTCCCAAGTGGGATTACTGCTGGATAGGTCAGTCCTGTCTAGGATTACTGCTGGATAGATGAGTCTCATATGGGATTAATGCTGGATAGGACAGTCCCGTGTGGGATTACTGCTGCATACATGTAGGCAGTCCCGTGTTGGATTACTGCTGCATACGGCAATCCTGTGTGGGAATATGGCTGAGGAGGCCAGTCCCGTGTGGGATTACTGCTGGATAGGCTAAACCTGTGTGGGATTACAGTGGAATAGGTCAGTCCCGTGTAAAATCATGGCTGGATAGGTCAGTGCCATGTGGGATTACTGCTGCAAATTGCAATCCAGTGTCATATTACATCTGGATAGGTCAGTCCCATGAGAGATTACTGCTGCATAAGCCAGTCCCGTGTGGAGTTACTGCTGGATAGGCCAGTTCTAAGTGGGATTACTGCAGGATAGGACAGTCCGGTCTGGGAGTACTGCTGGATAGGTCAGTCCCGTGTGACATTACTGTTGGATAGGCCAGTGCCATTGGGATTACTGCTGGATAGGTCAGTCCAGTGTGAGATTACTGCTGAATAGGCCAGTTCCAAATGGGATTACTGCTGGATAGGCTAAACCTGTGTGGGATTACAGTGGAATAGGTCAGTCCCGTGTAAAATCATGGCTGGATAGGTCAGTGCCATGTGGGATTACTGCTGCAAATTGCAATCCAGTGTCATATTACATCTGGATAGGTCAGTCCCATGAGAGATTACTGCTGCATAAGCCAGTCCCGTGTGGAATTACTGCTGGATAGGCCAGTCCCATGTGGGATTACTGCAAGATAGGCCAGTCCAGTCTGGGATTACTGCTGGATAGGTCAGTCCCGTGTGGCATTACTGCTGGATAGGCCAGTGCCATTTGGATTACTGCTGGATAGGTCAGTCCTGTGTGAGATTACTGCTGAATAGGCCGGTTCCAAATAGGATTACTGCTGGATAGACCAGTTCGGTCTGGGATTACTGCTGGATAGTTGAGTTCCGTTTGGGATTACAGCTGGATAGACCAGTTCGGTCTGGGATTACTGCTGGATAGTTGAGTTCCGTTTGGGATTACAGCTGGATAGGTCAGTCCCGTATGGCAATACTGCTGGATAGGCCAATGCCATTTGGGATTACTGCTGGATAGGTCAGTCCCGTGTGGGATTACTGCGGGAGAGCTGTGACCTAGGAAAACATGAAACATGTCCACCAACAAACTTTCCATGTACAGATCTACCTGTAAATTTTTGCCCAACAAAAACCTTATCAATGGAAAGGTACAAAGTCTAAACTGCAATAATTAGGAAAAAATTTCATATTTAATGTCATATTTCTTAAATAGCACATGCACATCTTTGAATCACATTGAACTTGGGTAGCAAGTGTCAAACTTATCCAATGAAAGCTGACAGCTTCAGAAAACTTTCCATGTACAGGTGTACATATATATACATGTACATCATTATTAGCAGATTCAGACAAAACCCTCAAAATTTGAACAAAAATCAATATTTCATTTCCTAAATATCACAGGTACATCTTCTAATCATAAGAAACATGTGTACCAAGTTTCATAATCATTCAAGGACAGCTGGCAACTGCAGCAAACTGTGGTGTACAGATGTACATTTGCACTTCAGCTGAAAACAAAAATCCAATCGCTTGGCATAGTTTGGGAATAAATTAATATTTCATCTAAAAAATAGCACAAGTATATCCTCCAATCATAAGAAACATGTGTACCAAGTTTCGTAATCATCCAATGAGAGCTGACAACTGCAGCAAACTTATCATGTAGAGGCGTACATGTACAATTTACCTGAACAGAAAACTAATTCATTTGCCATAATTTTGAGAAAAATTTATATTTCTTCTCAAAAATAGCACAGGTACATCCTCTTATCATAAGAAACATGTGTACCAAGTTTCATAATCATGCAATGACAGCTGACAACTGCAAAAAAACTTTCCAAGTTGCACTTCAGCTAAACGCAAAACTCATTCATAAGGATTTTAACATTAGAGCACCAAAGGGGTAGTACCCCCAGGTGGCATACCCACCCCCTATATTTTTTTTTATTTATTTTTTTTTTATATTTGTTCTAATATTTCTATATTTGTTTTTTTTACTTGCTAAACCAAAAACCAATTCATTTCCAGGCAGGGGACAACGACATCGACACCGACACCGACGACGACATCCTCTTCCCCCTCTCACAATATCTTCTCTTTACTTCGTAAGGCGAGATAAAAATCAACAAATCAGTTTTTCTTATATATATCCAAAGGCATAAAAAAATGTTCATTAGACAGGCATGGCGGAACAGGTGGGAGGAGGGGGGGGGGGAGGGCGGTTGTCCAAGTATTTTCAGCAAATCAAACAACACACACATACGAAACAAAAAAGAAGAGTATCGCGAAAACTCTTATATAGTGAATGCAAAATTTTATTTCCAATAAGCACGAGGGGCAGCCTTGCTTATTCAAATTTAAAGCTGAAATTTTGCTTGTACAAAATGGTGCTCAAGCAAACGCTAATAGTCAGTCAATTGTGACAGCATGACTACTCCAAGAAGTGCCCAAATACTCTGATTCTCGTCTCAGCGAATTCATTTGCAATATCATCCCGACATGTTTCTGAGTTCTGGTATTGCATGGGATTAGATTTGCATAGATTTTGTGTGTTTGATCGTGCCAACTGTTGCAGCATAAACATTAATACAGAAGTCTAGGCGAATGTTATTATTGCGGTCCTAAGATGACGAGATTTGCAGGTGTTCATTCCTGGCGACAGAAGCACCGACGGATATATTGGGGTTGATTTTCATGGAGCGATCATTTTGTACTAACCGTTCACCTGGCTGTAATAAAGACAATGCGGATGTGATTGTGTTTAAAGTGCTGTGCTTTGCTGATACTTGTTATTCCGTTCGCTATGACGAATCGTGACTGCTACATATGGTAATTTGCATGGATATAAAATGTATATATGTATTATAAAAGTTCAAAATCAAGCTGAAACTTAGTTTCATAGTATTTCTTTTTGTGTTCACACTTTTCTCTCCAAACGTATCAGCGCTCTCCAACCCTCTGCTGAAATGTTAATTTATTCGATATCACTGCGTATAGTTCGAATTTTGGAGAGGAAAATACTTTTTTTAACATTCAAAAGTTATCCACTCAAATTTTCTTTTAAATGACGAGAAAAATCAAACAATCTCAACATGTAGTTGATTATATTGTGATGATATGTCGTTTTATGTGTCGGAAATCGGCCAGAGTGCGTCCACAGCCATCTAGTAGCGCGGAGCTTCCAGGGCCTTCGCGGCCCTCGAACCCTCGCCTAAAGTGCTATGATAGTCGAGCCCCCCACCTTCCAGTTTTGTGAGCTTCCGCCGGCACTGATTATTTCTCAGACATCAGACATGTCAGTTGTCCGAGGCGCAAGGATGGGGATTCTATACGCGAGACCAAAAATGAAGTTGTGCGACTTAGCTATTTTATTTCTCACTCCAATGGGGCATGCTTACAAACGGCCTAGCGTATTTAAAAAAGAAATAAGATAAAATCGACAGCAGTTGACAGAAAAATTATATGCTTTTTATTTTGTGATGAGGGCACTTCGATCTATTTATTTTAAATTCATTTCCTGTTTAGCTAATCAATTGGATTATACTTCATCTGGAGACAAGCTAACTACCTACCTACCAAACCAATAAGCCATGTGCTTCCTGTCCTATTTGTCGATATGCTTTCGCCGTTTACATCTGAAAGTTGCAAATTTGATTTTCCCGCCTGGAACGTTGAATGGGTATATGTCATGTTTATAATCAAATATGGTAGCCGGAGGCTTCACACGACTGGCCAATCAGAATCAGAGCCGGTTTGAGAAAAGTCGGGCTATCAGCTCTGTGAGACGCGTAAAACGAACAGTAAGCTTGAATTTTGAATCGCCCAATCGGTAAAAGTACACACATCTGATAATTTGACGACGGGAATATATAGTTCGACATTATGCTGGTGGATTTGTTTTGTGTTAAGCCGTTTATTTCTCGTTTACCCAAAGTACGGCCACATCTTAGTGTATGTATATATCAAGCATGATGATATGTAGGCCTATAGATTATGTATTTCGACACTTTACCCTATAGCCCCCCCCCCCTCCCCTCCCGGCAACAGTTGTTTTGAGGACCTGTGCTACTAGAGAAAACAACATTTTACATTAGCGTTGGGATAGGATGCCTTGCTGTTTTCGCGGAGCCTGTTTTACTATAGAGTCATTCTGTTAAAGACATTGTCATTGGCAAATATTCTGTGCTGTCATAATGGGTTGTAATGATCCTAGAGCTTTGTCCTCATGCCAAAATAGAATTTATTTTGTGCACGAGCATGTTGATTTATTTCAGTTAAGAACCGTTAGATTGTGTGTTTTCAATTTTTCAAGTATTGAAGGTAATGCCTGTTGTGAATTGGTTATCATGAAACCTTTCGCCTCAAATACTTGGAGAAACATATAAAACAGGAGAGGGTCACAAAAGGATGAATTTTGTCCATTTTTTGTGATACCTTCAGTTCGATTTTGCGGTTTCTATAGATATGAACTACTAGTCTATATATATTTGGCATTCCAATTCAATAAATGTTTCATCCCTTTTCAAGGAAGGTCAGAATAAAAAATATTGGAAAGCTTCTGAAAGGAAAATCAATTTGCCCGAATTCCGAATCATTTCCGAGTTAAGTAATTAGATCATAGTGGGCAAGTCCAATTTGTTGTGGCGCGTTGATCGCTGATTGTTGCAGGAAAATCCTTCGAGTTATCTTTCTTTTGTTTCTTCAACAATCTGAACGGGACGAGTGAGTAACTAATTGTTTTGGAAGAAAATTAGCTCATTAGTGTATCGAATATATGAAGAACCATAATCAAAGTCTTTGACGTATAGTCTCAAATATCAATTTACGGCATATCACATTGGACACCTCATGACCTTGGCTTTCGTTTCACTCGAAGTTAATGGGTGGGTGAAAAGGGTTGTAAATGGCATGACCATGTTTTTCTTATTCACAGTGTACATATTATTTCTGCGGGTATCCGACCACTTATCGGACAGGACAGTTATCGGACACGTATCTCGAGCGCACGTGTTGTGCTCGTGATGAGAAGGCAATAATATGTCAGAACAAAGTAGAGATCATTTCTAATTGTTATGCAAAATATAGAATTATAGGTAGCTACGAAAGTCTAAAAATTTAAATCTAACATTTTTGTTTTCATCAAAATTCGAAATTTCTCGTGTTGTGGCGAGGTGCGAAATTCGATCTACCACCTTGTCTTCCCGATCTCGCTCTCAAGTAAATACGTATAGAAATTGAACAATGATCATATCATCTTAAACGACAGAACTCCAACTAACGATTGTCATGCACAAAACTTGAAAATACATTGTACTTCAACGTCAAATTCTTGTTCACGATGGGTGTCCGATAACTGGTACTGTCCACAGCGGGAACTGAGCTGAAAAGTCGAGTTAAAAATAGCTCTCGCACGTGCAGAAGGGAGTGACGTCATGCGCGGAATTCATAACGGAAGATAGCCGACGAGCTCAGCAATCATCGTGTCAGTTTTCATGTCATTTCAAGAAGTACTTTGTTATATATTCCAAATAAACCGCGAAAATTGTCCGATAACTGGTCGGATACCTACCTTGCCACTGAAAATATGTCTTTCCTTGTCGGCCTACTTGATGCTTGGTAATATGGGTGTTCTTTGTCTTACTCTGCACCAATGAGGTAGACAATACATACATGTATTGATGATTGATCGATCAAACACCGCCCGCCGCCAAGTATCTCGAACATAAGAGAACAAACAGCATTTGTAGGATATAACACCAGGGTTTTTTTCTTGTAGCACCGATAATAGATGCCCAACGGTCTTAAAGGTGGATTTACAGATCAACAACAACAATAAATTAGTGAACCGACTGTTATTGTTCGTGTTATTGACGTGTGAATGTTGAATATTAAAGTACAAGCCTGTAAATCCATCAATAAAGTGAAAACATTAAACTTATAGGCTGTGTCAATTTTGGTCAAACAAAATTACAGTAAAATGACAGATTATCATACAAATATTGATAAGGGCTATTCATGTTTTCAGTGGAATAGTTGGCAATTATATTTAAACAATTTTCCAAATTTATTTTCATATACCAACTAGCAATGCTAAAGGATATGTGACGATAATACGGGAATAACTCCCTTGCGTGTGATGGTAATCAAACTGAATTTCGTTTTGAATGCAAAACCTGTCAAATCTTTCTAAAAGTTTACATACTGAAATATCATCCTCGAAAAAATTGCGATGCTTCGTTCTATAAAACTGAAGATATGATCCATTAAAATGTGCTCCTCGGCCTGATTTGGTATTTTTGAGCCATTTACAGTGAGGATTTTCTCAAATAGCAAAAATATGACGCCTCAAACCAAAATAATTTTGTCACACAATATATTAGGAAGTTCTTTTATTGCAAAGAACCACGAAGGGTTTTGGTTTGCGGTGTCATATTATTGCTACAGGCATGACAGGAGAAAACCCGTCATGAAAATGCCCAAAAATACCAAAATAAGCCCGGTGCACATTTTGATCAATCATATCTCCATTTTTATGCAACTGAACATCTAATTTTTTTCGAAGGGGATATTTGAGTATGTAAACTTAAAGAAACATCTTATATGGCAGGGTTTGGAGTGAAAAAAAAGTCGTCTTTATTACCATCACAGACAAAGGAGTTTTTCATATGTAAACGTCACATATCCTTTGGGAAATTGTTTAAAATTCATTGTCAGTTATTCGGTTAAAAATGAATCGCCCTAACCAATATTTGTATGATAATCTTTCTTTTTCTGTATTTTGCTGGAGCTTATTCCATATAATTTGGATTGACCAAAAGTGACACAGCCTAATTGTAATGTTTCCACTGTATTATTCGACCATAGGCTTGCACGGTTAACATTTAACATTTACACATGTCCAGGATCTAAATGCCCTGCACGTGCAATGCCATTTTCTTCATACTCCTTTCAGCAGTTGTAATAATACTCTGTACCAGCAGCAATAATCGGTCGCTAACACCTGAAGGGCGTTGTAGTGCCATCCATTTGTTTACTCAAATATGATAAAATATAAGAGAGATACAAGCTCGAGGCCCCATGAGTAGGGAAATGTTGAAACGTATTTCCAAAGATGCTTCACCAATGTTGAAAAGATATAAGAATGCAACACATGTTTATAAAGATTAGCTTCCGTAACCAAATTATTTAGTAATTACGGTATAATGGATAATATTTAGAAAATATTTGTTTGAAATATCCAAAAGTGCTTTGGGGTTGAATATTCATTATACTGGCCATCCATGTCAGATAGTCATGTAAATCAAAGCCATTACATCAAGTGCAGTGGCTGCAGTCTATTCAGCAAATATGTCTTTGAAATGTAAATGAGCGATAGGTTGCCTCTGACAAACTAGACTGGATGAAACATTTGTATTTTTTTTTTTTTTTGAGAGAAAGAGTGGGTAGTTTCACAAAAATATGGATGGGGATTCTATAGTTGACCTGTATTTACAAGCCCAGTGTGTTGATACCTTCGGCGTTTCACAATTCTTTCCCTCAGCTGTGAAAAAAATATTTGCATGTGAACTTGGGTATGTTCTAGACTGGCAAGACACTTTGAGTATTTGAAAGGTTTAGGCCATCCTTAAAAATATGTTTGTTGGCTGTAACCCGACCCTACCTCAGGAAGTTGGGTCGGTAGGTAGGTAATTTTTTTTTTTTTTTTAGATCAGGTTTTCCTTTTGGGGAGGCTGGAAGGGGTTAGTGTGATTTAGTTCAGATACTAAGCAGGTCATTTGAAATATTCGTTTTGTCTGGCAGCAAAATTATTTCAGTATAGAAATTAGAAAACTAGTTATCTTCAAGGTATAAAGCAAGATATTCTTAAATTCAGGCTTGGTTAACTGTTTTATTTCTTAGAAGACATCGACATCCTTGAACACATTCTTGACAATGACTAGTGACTAGCTGGTCAAAAAAAAAACAAATTTACATATACCACTACCAGACAAACTTTTGCCAAAATTGTGACAGGAAAGAAAAAAATACAGTGTTATACAGAAGGTTGTTCATTATACCATTTGGAGTTGAGAAAATTACCTCAAATTAATCATTAACATCATTACTGCCCTTCCTCGTCGCAAATTTATGGTGTGCTTTTATTGAATACTTAGGTACTTCCTTTATTCAGATTAGAAATACATCGTAATTTAATTTACTGACAACAATGAGGCAAATACTAAGTTTCTAACCTGTGTCTTTTCGTGGAATTTAGTCCGAGGTGGAATTCTGACAAGCGTATTTGATGCCGACATCGGAACGTCAAAATTAAGCTGACGGCACCATCTAATTTGTCAAGACCGCTGAAGCCACCGACACTATATCCATGGCTTCATCGACATAGAGGGTTATAAAGTTTCCGTTAAACAACAAAGCAGTATAGATTTTCTGCATTTAGGCACACTGAAGTCGTCTCGGATAAAAGTAGAAATCCAAACATCGTTGTTGTTGTAACATCGTCAGTCTCAGAATCTGTCGGTGTACGGACCCACGTGGTGATGGTGACAGTCCTAAACATGTCTACGTTCCAAGTCGATTCACGACCGAGCTCTTTATGGCAGGTTTTAATAACCAACCGTTTTGAAATATTTTTCCCATCCTGTGTTGCTGTTGCCTCTCAATGTGTTTATTGTCCTCTCGACTCCATCAAACCCAAACACAAAACAGAAGGGGGAACTTCCCGCCATATACACGTGGTCGACGAAAACTGCATTCCCCTACGGACTGGGCCATGGAGGATATGCCTTCAAAACGTGTGACATACAATTTAAGCTCACATCGCCGACTACTGGAGAGTGAAATCCTGCTTGCTTTTGCTAGGCGAACGTTTTACATACGTTTACACGAGAGAGGAGATAGGGGAGATAATTCTGACATTGCAAAATAAAATAAAAAGATGACCGGTCGGAAAATCGGGGAAAAAAGTTTCCAGTCGGCGGATTTTTGGACAGTCGGTCGGGTTACGCGCAACAAACTTATTTTTAAGGATGGCCTTAGGTGTTTTTAACACCAAAGCGGTCATTCATCGATTCAGTAAAAGTGTTTTTGTTATTCCATGCCTCCGCGTCCCTTTAAACTCGAGTACGGACGTCTGAACTGTTTAACGTTTCTCTCTATCTCTTTTAATTACATGCACCTAAATCGATTTTTGTAAAAGGTAAAAACTGGGTAACTTTGACACAATTTTATCTCCAATCTGAATTGGAGACCGGGACTACATTATGTCAACACTGTGTATCATCCACAAGGGATACATTTGGACCTGTTCAAATTATTATTGTGATAACCACATATATTTATTCCATGTAAATTTGAAGAAGAACATGTGTCAATGTAACTCCATGGTGAATGCCCTGGGGTAACATTGACGTGCATCATCAAAGTCATAGCAAACCAGCTGGGGTAACTTTGACATGTTGAGCTGGGGTAACTTTGACATCATCATGGGAATCAATGGTGAACGTGGTGTCAAAGTTACCCCAAATACACAAAATTACTGAAAATAGTGGCCTGAAGAAAGAACTGGATGAAGCTACTAAATCAATGATTAGTAGTTCTAAAATAGTATATTTTTACTGTAAACTCCATAGAAGTTTTTGTGTCAAATTTTTATCAGTTACACCAGTGCCAACTACATGTTTAGTGGCCATCTTATGAAGAGTGTCACATGGCTGGCCACCTACTCTCTGCTAGCTCAGTAGATAACAGCATCTTATATATAAAGGTAGATAACTGTCTATGAGCTGTAACAATATGCTAATATAACTAAAACAAAAAGTTGTCAAAGTTGTCCCACTGTCAAAATTATCCCATGTTACCTAACACTTCATATCCGACTTGTTTCTAAGTTTCTTGCGGATATACGTGAAAGGAACAACGGTTGATTTTGAAAGGATATAAGCATAATGCGCATGTCAGGATGCCTTTACGTCACTAGTGATCAATGCAACCGCAACCGTGGAATTGGCGTATGGGTAATGATAACTTCCGGTCTTATACACCGTCGATGGACGAGATGGGATATTTTAATCAAGATTTCTGCCTGCATTTTAACTTATGTAATGTATGTAAGCTGTGAGCAATCTGCAGTTCCGCGATGTCAAAACGTTAAAGATCATTAAATCATTTAAAAATTGCTTTGTCCGTCTGTCTGTCCATCTTGATGGACTATTGTCAAGCTTTCCAACTTCATACAACATACGTCACGGGCGATGAAGCAGAAGCCTATTGAAAATGACTGAGCTTTATCTATTTTATCGTTGTCAAATTCTAGTATTGGTGATATCCTTTGAAGGATTACATTCTGGGGTCTTCAGTGTGCAACTGGTGATTAACATCTCAACGGAGAGTGGTCTGTTCTCAATTACCGCCTCAAGATGTCCGTTGTTTCCACAAAACCGAGAAGAACCGTTCCCCGTCTCGTGTTGTGCATGAGTTAAGATAGATTATTGGTAGGTCTTCGTCTGATCAAACACCTGACGGTATTTCTCTGTCCATATATATAGAATATGGACAGAAAATCCACGCAGTTTTACATGTTTCGAGAGGAGATAAAAATAATTGTTAAAAAGGGTATTGTGTCTTTTCAGACAAGGCCGCATTAGTTTCATAGGGAAAAGAAATGGAAGATGTATCAGTAAAATGGGAGGATTTTGACCAAACGGACGAATTATGGAGCCAAAGAACCAAGAATATGTCTTTGAAGGAGGAATTGGGGATCCAAGCTGGGATACACAACCATGTAGCAATAAAAGAAGAATCCGTAGTCGAGCTTGATGTAAATAACCAGCCACTACAGAAGATCCTTGTACATAGATCGATTAAACAAGTAAGTCATACCAGGTGTATCCCGTGTATGTTATATACACCAGCTAAAGCTGAAAAGTAATCTGAAGACACATCAGAGATCTCATACTGGTGAAAAGCCATACAGATGCTCATTGTGTGCGTATAGTTGTACACAGAAAAGTGATATGAAGAGACATCAGAGAACTCATACTGGTGAAAAGCCATACGAATGACCATTGTGTCCACATAGCTGTGCCCGAAAAGATCACCTCATTTACCATGATAGAACACATACCGGCGAAAAGCCATACAGATGTTCATTATGTCCATATTGTTGTGCACATAAAAATAATCTGAAGAGACATCAGAGAACTCATACTGGTTGTAAGCCATACATATGTTCAATATGCCCGTATAGCTGCGCCAAGAAAAGATCTAAAGAGATAGAAGATAACTCATGCCGTCATATAGATAGCGATCATATAGCTGACGATTATATCCGCATCGGTGTGTAGCGAAAATTTCACTGATGAAAATAAATATCGATGGTCAATGTGCCAGGATAGCTTGTAATGAAAGGCCGTCGGACCGAACATGGATAGCTCACAGTGGTGAATGTCCAACCGGATGCTCATTATGAAATTTGATAAATGAAGGTTAAGTATCTTTGGAAAGAAAAGATGATATAATTCACACTGGTCATAAAAATAAGAGAGAATGTATGGGGAAAAGCCATACAGAAGGTCGTCTGTATATATTTCCGTGTTGCTTTGTTATGAAGGGTCATACCCGAGGAACTGATTCAGTAAACACCCTTCTCTGTATAAGTTCCATAGAAATAAGTTGCATAAATGACCAGGTAACTTGTTATACTGTTCTTTAGTTGCTCATTAATAGAGCATTTCCGCAAAGTGGCTGCACTTATGCTTTCATGAGAAACGGCTCTGCCGGATCCGCCAACGCCGCGACTTTGAACGTGAATATTTCTGAAACCATTAAATATTTTCTGGTCAGACTTAGTTTGCTAACTCGTTGGGCCGGGGAAATGTGTATGCTTGTGTTTTGGTAGCCTCTGTTCTCCATTAGGTGACGCTTTAGTCAGAGCATAGGGAAACCTTTCTCTCGCGATTTCGTCTGAACGACTTTTTGTTCCATTGAACTATTATGTGCCATCTTCCCAGGTCTTTAGGGGGCCCTCGGTGACCGAGTGGTCTAAGGCGCTTCGCTGGTGACCGCTAGCCTCACACCGCTGAACCGGCACGGGTTCGAGCCCAGCTGGTCCATGTGTGAAAGTTTGTCAGTTACTTGCCGAAGGGCGGTGGTTCTCTCCGGGTACTCCGGCTTCCTCCACCAACCAAACTGACTATCACCATATGAGTGAAACAAACTTGACTGTGACATTAAGCCAAATTCCCTCCCTCCCTCTCCCAGGTCTTTAGATTTTACCTGCTTGATTTTCGTGGTAGGCCCTATTTGGTCATCACTTGGTGGAGGTATGGACATGAATGCAGGTAAACCTGTGTAACGTGATATCTTCTAAACGACGTGTTTGATTTCCTTGGAATTTTGGTATAACGAGGCAAAGGACTGACAAGTGGTGTTGGCGAAATCATGGAAGCGCGTTTTTGCATCTTGAATCAGCGAAAGTAATTCTAGTTTACTTAACATGCATATAACATTCCCAGTGGTGTAATTCACATCCCTTGTAAGCCAATGTCCTTTTTTAATACGTGAAATTCTCATGACTTAAGTCCAGTATGTACATTGTCCAGGTCAGACCTGGGAATTTTGTTTCATCATGTAGTTTCGTAATATTTGTTCATCATTGGGTAGCACCATACGCAGTAAACTTATGTAGCACAATTTATTGGCTCTTCATGAAGTTTAATATTTTGATCTTGTTAGGCGGACCAAGGATCTCCATGGATTGATTTTTTAGCTCATCTGGGCCGAAGGCCCGATGGGCTAATGTCATGGCCTGATTGTCCGTCGTCCGTCGTGTATCGTGCGTCGTGCGTCAACATCTTCTTCTCTGAAACTGCTTGACCAATTAAGCTGAAACTTGGCATGCATGTTCCCCCCAATGAGTACACCAGAATTAGTTCATGCCGTGTCGATATGATTTTGCGGCCATCTTGAATTTGCCAGTGAAAACTTGTCATCATTATTTTTCGGTAACTACTTCATGGATCTTTCTCAAATTTGGTACACCGGTTCCCCTTTGGGTCTAGTTGTACAACATGTGTACTTTACTCCAATTTGAATATCCAATATGGCCAACAGGCAGCCCATGAAATTTTGTTATCGCGATTTCTCAGGAACTACTGCATGTATCTTCCTCAAATTCGGTACCCCGGTTCCCCTTTGAGTCTAGTTGTGCCAGATACCTTTTGTGGTCTGATTAAAAAGTCCAATATGGCCACCAGGCGGCCATCTTGGATTTCCCCATGAAACATTGTTATCGCGATTTCTCAGGAACTACTGCATGGATCTTTCTCAAATTTGGTACACAGGTTTCCCTTTGGGTCTAGTTGGGCAAGATACCTTTTGTGGTCTGATTCAAAAATCCAATATGGCCACCAGGCAGCCATCTTGAATTTCCCCATGAAACATTGTTATCGCGATTTCTCAGGAAGAACTGCATGGGTCTTTGTCAAATTTGGTACACAGGCTCCCCTTGGGATCTACTTATACATGATACCTTTTCGGTACGATTCGAAAATCCAATATGGCCACTAGGTGGCCATCTTGGATTTCCGCATGAAATTTTGTTATGATTTCTCTGGAAGTACTGCATGGATCTTTCTCAAATTTGGTACACAGGTTCCCCTTGGGGTCTAGTTGTGCAAGATACCTTTTGTGGTCCAATTCGAAACTCCAATATGGCCACCAGGCAGCCATCATGGATTTCCCCTTGAAACGTTATCGCGATTTCTCAGGAACTACTGGTTTGATCGTTCTCAAATTTGATACACAGGTTCCCCTTGGGGCCTAGTTGTGCAAGATACCTTTTGTGGTCCGATTCAAAAAACTAATATGTCCATCAGGCGGCCATCTTGGATTTCCCTGTGAAACTTTGTTATCGTGATTTCTTTGGAAGTACTGCATGGATCTTTCTCAAATTTGGTACACAGGTTCCCCTTGGGGTCTAGTTGTGCAAGATACATTTTGTGATTTTCATACAAAAGTCCAATATGGCCACCAGGAAGCCATCTTGGATTTCCCCTTGAAACTTTATCACCATTTCTCAGGAACTACTGGTTTGATCTTTCTCAAATTTGACACACAGGTTCCCCTTGGGGTCTAGTTGTGCAAGATACCTTTTGTGGTCCGATTCGAAAGTTCAATATGGCCACCAGGAAGCCATCTTGGATTTCCCCTTGAAACTTTGTTATCGCGATTTCTCAGGAACTACAGGTCCGATTCAAAAAACTAATATGTCCTTCAGGCGGCTATCTTGGATTTCCCTATGAAACTTTGTTATCATGATTTCTCTGGAAGTACTGCATGGATCTTTCTCAAATTTGGTACACAGGTTCCCCTTGGGGTCTGGTTGTGCAAGATACCTTTTGTGATTTCATTCGAAAGTCCAATATGGCCACCAGGAAGCCATCTTGGATTTCCCCTTGAAACTTTGTTATCGCGATTTCTCGGAACTACTGCTTTGATCTTTCCCAAATTTGATACACAGGTTCCCCTTGGGGTATAGTTGTGCAAGATACTTTTTGTGGTCCGATTCGAAAGTCCAATACGGCCACCAGGCAGCCAGCTTGGATTTCCCCTTGAAACTTTGTTATCGTGATTTTTCTGGAAGTACTGCATGGGTCTTTCTCAAATTTGGTACACAGGTTCCCCTTGGGTCTAGTTGTGCAAGATACCTGTTGTGATTTGATTCGAAAGTCCAATATGGCCACCAGGCAGCCATCTTTGATTTCCCCTTGAAACTTTGTTATCGCGATTTCTCAGGAACTACTGCTTTGATCTTTCTCATATTTGATACACAGGTTCCGCTTGTGATCTAGTTGTGCAAGATACCTTTTGTGGTCTGATTCGAAAATTCAATATGGCAACCAGGTGGCCGTCTTGAATTTTTCCATGAAATTTTGTTATCGTGAATTCTAAGGGAATTACTGCATGGATCTTTCTCAAATTGGGTACACAGGTTTACCTTGTGGTCCGGTTGTCCAAGGTACCCTTTTTGGTCCATTTCGAAAATTCAATATGGCCGCATCTTGAATTTCCCATGAAACTTTTATTAAATCTCAGGAAATTACTGCATGGATCATTTAGTGACAACACAAGTTGGTGTTCTTTAGAAAAGAATTCCGTACAGCTACTTTTGCCAGTTACAGCCAGATGAGCTACAGTGCCGTGGCACTATCTTTATTTATTTATTATTATTTTTTTTTTAAATTGTAGTTTTAGGGCTACCTTCGATACGGATTTTGCGACCCATCAAAATAATGCTTCATTTATATTTCATTATCCATTCTTTTTCACAATCCATGATTTGATTAACATTATGGTGTAAACACGGATTGAAAGGACGTTGGTGCTGATAGCCCTGACACATATATAGCAATACAGCTAACTATATCTAAATCTAGGTTACATCAGACCCTGCTTACACACTTAAATAAAATGCAATCGGAGAATATATGCTGCCATCAATCTGATGTGATACCGTATAGAGAACTGTAAGGAATGTAACACTGATATTTCCCTGTACCTTGCAGGCCTGCATATTGTATGCCTGTATGTTGGCCATTTGGCCATAAAATTTGAAATGGTTGACTTACTGCATACACTTCACATAAAGAGACCTGTAGACCTCTTGTATCAACAAAGTAAACACATTCTTTCCAGAAGCCGTGCTACTTCACTCTCCAATACTGCTATAATAATTTGATCCTGTTCATTTGTATGGCTATCTCAATTGCATTTCTTTAATCTCCAGTGGCTGTTTAGCTCTGGGCTTTCCTATGTCTAGGATGATTTCTGGCCAATTTTGTCAATGAGTAAAATCGCAGATTAAATTACCACTCGGTTAATGCTCTTTTTAAACAGGGAAAATTCCCTGTTTCTTGCCATGCTAGGTGAACTGGCTTATGGGTAATTTCAGAGGTGCGATCTATCCAAGCGGTATGGTTTTCATTACAACACCCCTGCGCAAAATGAGAGAATGACTGAAAGTTCCGCGTCACTCCGTTTATTGAATGCGCTATGAAGTAGTTCGACCTAGTTTCGAATAATTTCTCTGAATTAATCTCACGACGAGCCGTTTCTAGGTGCAGATATTGAAGAATATGTCGAATGCGTTTCCTGGACAACACTTCTGCTGATATCTTGACAGATTTTCTTCGAAAGATTGTGTTTTGTCTGTAAACTGGTCAATATGGCACAGGTCGTAGTCACGGAATATGCCCACTTCATCTTCGGTTCTGATAGCCAATGAAATACACCGAATTTACGAAAAGACGTCATGTTTTAAGATCGGCTGAACCACACTGCCAAAATTATAGTGCAGTCCCGGTGAGAGAGTTTGAAAAGGAGAGACGAGGAGGCAGTTTCGTTTTCGTTCCATCAGTCGACTGGAGAGTTTTGACACTGTGCGAGTGTGACATTCGGACAGATCGAGGTGTGTAAAACGTTTTATACCCGTCACTGAATTCATGACTTGTTTCCCGGCGCACACGTGTTAATATTATCGAATAAATGAATGTTGCAAGTTTCCGCGCTACTGCGTGACTGAAAGCATGCACATGGCATGACTGAAAGCCGCCGTTTTGTGTGCTAAATTTGAAAACATTTCTTGCAAGGAAAACTTGATTTATTTCATCAAGCGAAAGCATCCTTTTTACTGCAATTTTCAAATTGACTGATCTTATCGTCCTGCATCATTTGTCATCCAGCAAAAGTAATGTTCTTGATTCTTACCATATCCGTAATGACAGCTCGTTGAACAGGTCAGGGAAAAGGACTAACTGGGATATATATCCCAATTGGGATAAAATATCGCAATTTGAATATTTTTTTCATACTTCCATATGTTCAAGCTGGCATATTGTGCTAGTAGTTCTTCTGTTCGTTTAAAGACATACAACAGTGGTTATTGATGGGAAGTATACTGCAACAACAGCATCAAAAAGTATTGCACGTAATTGCAATTGCACAGATAATAATGTCGACGAGAAAAGGTCAGCAAAATTATACAATCGTATTGTCAGTTTTGTGAAGTAGATTCTATCTTGTTTTTGGTAGTTTTGATGCCGAAATCCGACATTGCCGTTTAGTATGAAAATCGGTGAAAATATCCCAATTAGGATATATTTCAATATCAAAACTTTGATTTAATATCTTAGGTGGGATATATACCCAATCTTAATAAATTAATATCCTATCAATGCTCCCCAATCGTATATGTCGCTATGTAGGATCTTACTGATTTCAATTGAATTTTGTGTTCGGAGCGCCCAGCTCATGAATATTTAATAGTCTTATGACATCACAACCGCATTTTAACTACTTTACTTGAGTCGGGCAGGGGGGATAGGTTCATGGACTCCAGGTTACGTTAAGGACGAGTCCATAATTCTACCCCGCATTATGGAGCCAACCTGGCGGGTGGGCGGCAACATCAGAAGATTCCCCCACAGCTTGGCGTGTGCTTCGGCTGAGCCAACCAAAAAGCACTTGTCATTACGTTCCCTTCAAAGCACTATGAAAACCTCTCGGGATCGGTCAACACGCGCCTTACTGCAAGCCGGTTAGATCCTAACAGCGACATATCCAAATGGGGAAGCCGTTAGGATTTAATTTTAATTAGATTGAATATATACCCCACTTAGTGCTTTGCTCTGACCTGTTGAAGTTGACAAAATAATTTTCCGTTTGGGCCAGGCAGTGGAGGTAAATTTATTTTTTGATGTTAATAATGGTTTTCTGTGTCTGTGATTGAATTTTTTAGTAACGTAAGGGTACTTTTTCTGTGTGCAATTGCTGAATGGATTTTAAAATAATTATTCGATGTACCGGTAGGCATACGTGTAATCTTGAAGAAGACCTATAGGCTACTTATATTATTTTCTGGTTGTCAATTGCCACACAAATAAATTATGAATATGAATCAGATTCAGTGACTTCATTCTTGTACATGTCTACAATAACAATGTCATTGAGCTTTGGTTGCAGGTTGCTGTGTGCATGAATACATAAACCATGAATGAAAGCCGATCTGCTTCCTGGGCAACAATGTTCACTATGATGCGGACACCGACCTCTGCAATATTGTAGGGTTACTACCAAAATGTTATCTTGTTTAGTTCAGATAATATACAATTTTTAATCTTCGGTGTTCTGTTCTTTATCGGGGAAAGGTAATTTCATTGGGTTGTCAAACAATTGTGATAACAGTTGAACGCCTCAACAAACTTGTTTCCATCGTCCACTGGTACCACATATGCAACTCTCATTTGCCTAGACTTTCTTTACAGTATTGCTGAAGTCTCTTCAATAATTAGAGCTAAGCTTCACAAATTCACATCACGTATGCAACGAGAGACACATCAGAAATATATTGAACAGGACCAATTCCTTCCCTCTTTTTTAGCAGCCTTGGATGCTTTCATTTACATGGAAGTCCCCAGAATTTGTTTGAACTCTAGATTTGAAATGGCACATACCATTGCATTTCCACAACATCTAGTTACAACTGTTGATAATTATTTTCAGGCAGAAAAAGTGGAAAGATTTTTAAAGTGGAACTTCTACATGCCTGTTATATAAATACTTCTCAATATACTGACGCAAGTTTTAGTTGTGGGTCTTGTTACCGCAAACAAACATGTTTGCGATCATGGTCTCACGAGCGACATTTGCACCAAATGGAGTTATCCCACTGTTGGATAAGGGTTTTTAATCCACTGCCTCCCTGGAAGGCGGTCTTCCTTTTAGACACAACACCTCACTACAAGAGTTTTTGGAGGGCAGTGTGGTTCTAGGGCGAATTATCTCAATATAGGGTCTTTCTACATAACCCTATGCTTTATATATACACAACAACGTGTGAAACGTACTTAGGGTGAAACTAGAAATATACGGTTTATCTTCCAAAAAACACAAACATTTTCTAGAAGGGTCGCTCTATATATTCCCGTCGGCAAATTATTAAATCTGTGTACTTTCACACCTTTGTCGGCTGATTCAAAATCCAAGCTTACTGTCCGTTATACCCGGTTCACAGAGCTGATGGCCGGCCTTTTCTCAAATCAAGGGCGTCGCTGCCAGTGATGCGAACGCACCACCTTTTTGCCCGTAGATTGGAAATAGAAAAATTATGTAAGATACAAAAACCCCCGTTTTGCATTAAAATACGCAAAAATTGACGAAATGAAGCGTAAAAAGGAGGTGTTCGCTTTAGATGGATATTTTTCCCTTCAGAGTAGCTCTCTGATGCTCTATTGTCTCTCTCCGAGCCGGCTGGTAAATTGTGACGTAATGCTCAGGTATTCCCCAACTCTTTTTCAGACAGGCGAGGCCAGTCTAATGGGAAATTCTGGTTCATATTCTTATACGGTTACCATTAGTTTTTTCATGAGCGACCCAGATATTTACGAAAAATAATCAGTTATATTAATATATAAACCGACTCGAAAACTAAAAAAAAAATAATCACTGCCAAATGTTCAGCAAACAATAATTAAGGAAGTAACTGAAAAAAACAACTATATTGGCACATGCACTATCACTTGGGAAAGCGAGCATCACCACTTGTTGAGGGTCATTTCCTTAATAAAGGCCTTGATATAAGACAAGTTCAACCTTATAACTTTTCAATTCATAGTTACAACTTTCCGCTGCCCTAAGACGAAATTATGTATGTGTAACAATTATTTTTTTGCTCTGCTGGATCGTCAGAATATTCAAACACTGAACAAGTAGTCTGATTATGTGTCTCGCATGTTTGTGTGCAATTCTATTCACGAATTATAAGATAACAAGGGATTATGTGCGTTAGGGGTTCGATGTCTTTCATTTCACGTCACTTTTGCACTTTCAAGTCCAAACTGAAGGTGGGAGAAAAAAGGAAAAAATGAAAATATTTTTTCAGGGATTTGGGGATTCGAACCAAAATGTTGCGTTTCTTTTAATCTGTAGTCCAACACTGTAACCATTCAGCCAAGCAGCTGTTTACAATTATCGGCTTGAGGAATCATGTGCTGAATGGCGGTGAACGACACCCTTTCAGATCATTACAAGCATTTTGACATATTTCAGTATTATGAAAATATGACATCTTTAACCAAAACGATTTTTCAGTATCATTTTGGATCAAACGCACCGCATTTCGATATGTATGGCTCGTTTTTGTTAAAGGTGTCATATTTTATATATGAAGGGAATTCCCTTCAAGAATATCGCCAAAAATTGCAAAAACAAATAAATGCTTATTTTCTGATACTCGCAATATTTTTTGACAAGTCTCTTCTCGGTGAAAATTGAGAATATGAAAATTCAGTATTTTCTCTCTCGAGCTAATAACTTTTCAAGTGAACGAGAGGAAATTATATTTTCGGTTTATAAACGCAACACACTAAGGCAAAAAATACGGTCAAACCGAACACCTCCTTTCAAATTTTCGAGCGTTGGCATGCCCCTGGTCCCCACGAGAAACGCGCGCCCTTGACGCGCATTCATGGGATGGTGAGAAATGGGAAATCAAGGGCGGATCCTCAGGGGGAATATGGTGGGGAGGGGGACATCTCCGGCAACCTAGGACCCCGGATCGCCCCTGCACCCTCGTCTGTTGGTCTGACAGTATTCGCTTATTTTAGCTTTGTGTAAATCAATCATAGTGGTACCCGTATTGGTTTCTAAAGTTCCATGGCGTAAAGGTCATTTTTATTTTGTATGTATTAAATCTTACTAGAAAGTTTAATGGATTCATGCATGAGGTTTGAATTTTCTCAACATCATTGTGTGCATATAAATGTATTATTGGTAAATCAATCATATTGATTCCCGTATTGGTTTCTAATGTTTCATGGCCTAAAGGTCGTCGTTTTATATGCAACAAAACTTACTTGAAAGTCAAATGGATTCAGTCATGAGGTGTGATTTTTGCTGTGTGCTTATAAATGCGAAACAAACGTGAAAATAGAACCATAAATCTGCATATTTTATGTTCAGATTTATATCCGGGAAAACGCTAAGAACGCGTCTCCGGCGGTCTAGCACGCCGGAGCGTCTGGCGCCTAGGAGGACCCTGGACCCTCGCCTCTTACGCTGTCACAGTCGGCCCTCCTATGAACTTTCATTAGATCCGCCCTTGAAAATAAAAAAAAATCGCACCCCCACATTTGAAATCCTAGTGACGCCCCTGCACACCGACTTTGATTGCGATTGGTCAGTCGCTTGAAGCCTCCAGCAACCAAATTTGGAAGCATAGCATGGCAGACTTAGCAGACTGACAGCGATAGAACCATAAATCTGCATATTTTATGTTCAGATTTATATCCGGGAAAACGCTAAGAACGCGTCTCCGGCGATCTAGCACGCCGGAGCGTCTGGCGCCTAGGAGGACCCTGGACCTTCGCCTCTTACGCTGTCACAGTCGGCCCTCCTATGAACATTCATTAGAACCGCCCTTGAAAATAAAAAAAAAATCGCACCCCCACATTTGAAATCCTAGTGACGCCCCTGCACACCGACTTTGATTGCGATTGGTCAGTCGCTTGAAGCCTCCAGCAACCAAATTTGGAAGCACAGCATGGCAGATTTAGCAGACTGACAGCGATAGACTGACACGGAACAAAATATGTCTCATTATTATTCAAATTCGTTAGATGTCAGTTTTATTTTTTTATCACCAAACGTTTCGGATAATATTCTCATTGTCTCCTGTGGCGTTCTTTTGTCTGCATTTTGCAGGGTGTTAGCTCTATTTCAGGGAGTAAAGTCAATGCGATGGAAAATATTTGTATGTTGTGTTTTGAACTGCACAGTATCACAAAGAGGAAGTTTTTAAATGCATGGGCCTATAACCGCTCTTTTGTGTTTCAGTTAAAGTAGTGTGTCTGCTAAAATCATTGGGACTTTGATGGGAGGAGGTGTATCAGGGGATAACATATATGTGCTCTTGTCCTTGCTGTGAGCAATGCAAGTCTGACAGAAAACAAGTCATTGTTGAATATAATGGTGATTGAATGAATTGGCTTTTTGTCTTTTATGCTCTTCCAGTCAAAGTCTGTTTCGTTTTTTCTCTTTACATCTTAGCTTGCTAAGGGCATTTCACATTTCATTTAACACTACCCTAAGCTTATCGCTATGATTCGGCATGTAGTCCACGATGCCCCACCTATCTCGAGCGAGATAATCCTGTTCAAAAGCTTTTCCCAATGCATCAAGTCACATGTCCGCTCCATTTAAACGATTCAATGAAATTATCTGTATTTAAATATTTCTCAGACATCAGATATGTCAGTTTCACGAGGCGCAAGACTGGGGGATTCTACGCGAGACGAAAACGAAGTTGTGCGAATTAGCTATTTTATTTCTCTCTCTAATGGAGCATAAATAATTTGAAAAATCATATTACAAACGGCCTAACATATCTGAAAAAAATAAATAAAACCGGCGTCAGTTCACAGAAAAATGATATGCTTTTTATTTTGTGAGGGGGCACTTCAATCGATGGCTTCCGACCAATCGGATGTGACCATTGAGGAAACGCCATAAAAAAAACTCGGATAGCACCCGTTACCGCATGGCCAAGAGCAGAAGTTTCTACGCGGGATCGTGCCATGCGTTCGGATGATGGTCTCTTTATTTTAAATTCGTTTCCTGTTTAAGACGGGTGCTTCCTTTCCTATTTGTTTATATGCTTTCGCCGTTCACATGTGAAAGTTGCAAATTTGATTTTCCCGCCTGCAATGTTGAATGGGTGAGTAGTAGAGTCTACCCGATTTGAGTCACATTGACCTGAGAAATTTGCATATTTTGTGGAGGTCACACAGCCAATGAGAAGCGAGTATTTTGATCTCGGACCAAAAAGCTACCTCCAACACAGGAGAGTTCCAAATTTGCATATCACGTGACCCAGGTCGAAGATTTATTCCTCCGCGGTGATGCGGTCATGTCTGGCGGTGATTCGGTCTGCTTCCGCGGAGAAAAAGTAGTCCCTAGATAAAATGGTCCGATGGGGTCGAGTGAGGTATCAAAGTGAAGCTTATGTGAAGGGGCATCTAATGAGCTGGGTGTGGGGTGGTCAAAATGGCGGCGTGTGGGGTGGTCAAAATGGCGGCGTGTGGGGTGGTCAAAATGGCGGCGCAAGGGAGCAAACGAGGCGGTGGGGAGGTCACGGGGAGAAAAAACCCTCGCATTACCCTAAAAAAGCCTCTAAGCCATATAATAATAATAAACATAATCTATAGGTGTTGTATCATGTTAATAGGATCAGTCTAGCATCTGTACCACCCTAGGGTCGAGCGTTTATTGTCCCGTGTATCTCCGTAGAAAATCAACAAACAAAATGGCGGCTCCAGGATGGTGTGGGGACGCCCTTTCCACATCACGGCGTCGATCATAGCGCCATCTGCACACACTGACGCAAGGGAGACAACTCGTGTGGCCCAAGGGTATGGAAATAGCCGTTTTGGAGCTAGGGGAGTTACTACTGGTCCAGTGGGGTCATATGAGGTATCAATGTGAAGCCTAGGTGAGGGGGCATCTGATGGGCTGGATGTGGGGTTGAACTAGCGTCATTCTGCGCATGCGCGGTGGCCCAAGGGTATGAAAATAGCCGTGTTGGAGCTAGGGGAGTTACTACTGGTCCAGTGGGGTCGAGTGAGGTATCCATGTGAAGCCTAGATGAAGGGGCATCTGACTGGACTAGCGGCTCGGGCGTTGTCACCATTCTGCGCATGCGCATAGACGTTTTGGGATGTAGGGGAGTCCCTAATGATCCAATGGGTCGAGTGAGGTATCAAAGTGAAGCTTAGGTGAAGGGGCATCTAATGGGTTGGGTGTGCGATAGGAATATCATTCTGCGCATGCGCAGATGCAATGCGGAGCTCTCGTCCAATCAGAAGCGAGTATTTCAAATCCTCCACGGAGCTCTCGTCCAATCAGAAGCGAGTATTTTGACCCGGTGCATTATGGGACATATCCAAGATGGCGGCACGTATGTTCAAGATGGCGGCACATCCGGTGTCGAAAACTGGCCATTTCTGTCGGGATGTGGTCACCTACTGTCGAAAACTGGATCCTGTATGGGTCCCGCTAGACGTGTTGGAGCTAGGGGAGCCACGAATGGGCCAATGGAGTCGTATGAGGTATCCATGTGAAGCCTAGGTGAGGGGGTTACACTAGGGTGTCGTATCCATTCTGCTGCGCAGGTCACGTGGGGGTTGTGACGTCACTTCCGGTTGGGGTGAATGGGGCGTGACCTTGGGTACATGTCTAGACTTGTTTGTGTGTGTTGATGTACTGGGTTTTTTTCCCCCCACAATGGCGTTCACCTTCGGACGTGGTTTGGTGGGTCTGCGCAAGTGTGTGACGCGCGCGGAGTATTATACAATCGGATAGCGGTTGTCGTGAATAACAACAAGTTCAGCAATGTTTATATAGTTTATTACCCCAATGTTACATCATACCCAGGCTGGGGGAGCCGCCCTGGGTATGTTTAGTATGTTCACAGCAAAACAAATTGAAATATCAAACACCATGTTTTATTATTTAACACATTGTCACATTAGGTGCAAGGGTTTACTGAGCTCAAGTCAGCGAGCAGCATGTAGACATAGAGTGTGTGTACGGCATGATATTCATCAGTGCACGGGTGACGATTTCAACCGATGGGGGTGATCGGTCAGCTTGGTCAGGAAAAACGTGACATTGGTTACCCTCTCTACCACCCATTGGATGTTGGGGCGTTGACGATGCGCCCATCTCAAGGGTTCCACGGTGTCCAGTATCTCCAGCATCGTCTCTAGTGACCCCCGGGTAATGATGGTGACCGGCTGGTCAAACACATGGTTGTTGGCACTGGGATAATAATTCTGGAACTGGTCCGTCTTTTTGTGACGTAAGATGTACCCGAAAGCGACATTCAATGTAAAGGCCGTAGTTTGATTGTTGAAGATGGCTTCCACGTAGCTGCGTAGACAGGTGCGGGTGGTCAGTGGGAAATTGTAGATATCTTGAGGGTGGAAACAGTACCGTGTCATGGACCAATGGCGCCGATCGATGTCACTGATTGGATGGTTGTCCTGTAAGAGATCGCTAGGAACATTTATGGGCTCCACCAGAAAATGTTCGATGTTGTCAAGACTCGAAACCGTAACGCTGGGGTCCGGCTGGATATTCAGGCTTTTCTTAACTGTGGGTATAGGCGGGCTCTCCTTCATCGCATCACCAGTGGCGTTCGTCTCCCCGGGCTTATCTTCACTGGATCTCACCTTCCGTGGCTCCTCTTCAGTAGGAAGTTGTCGCTCAAACCGTAGAGACGGACCATGAATCAACCGTTGGTGTCGCAGCAACTGACTGCGTCGTTTGAAGAGTTGATCACAATCCTCGCATGGACGCTTGGGTGGCCCATGAATTGAACGTTCGTGGCGCAGTAAAGGATCTTCCCGATTAAATGACCGTGCGCAGGTTATACAAGTATACAGTCCATCGTTGTGGGTGGAGGCCTCGTGGCGTCGTAAATTATCTAGACGAGTAAACTGCTTCTGGCAAGTTGTGCAAGTGAACATCTTGGTGGTTGATAGAGTGTCTGGTGAAATGGCAAGGCCGCTTCCCTTTTATAGCACGCTAGCTGGTAATCTATTTTTAGCACACTCTACCCCAAGTCGAGGATCGAGACCGGTGTACTGGTGTACGACTGAGCCGCATTGCGCGCGCGCACGCATGAAGACCCTTATACATACCCAATGCAGGCGCAGACGTGAAGTGCCCGGATGATAGACACGGACGTCACTGATCCGAAAAGACACGGAC
The DNA here is from genome assembly GCA_036873755.1 of Hanleya hanleyi. Classification (NCBI taxonomy): domain Eukaryota; kingdom Metazoa; phylum Mollusca; class Polyplacophora; order Lepidopleurida; family Hanleyidae; genus Hanleya; species Hanleya hanleyi. The sequence goes on from JAVTVY010009619.1 coordinate 28,236, forward strand.
TTTACCGAAAAGACACGGACTTTACCGAAAAGACACGGACGTACCCGAAAAGACACGGACGTACACGAAAAGACACGAAGGTGAACGCCATTGTGGGAAACCCCCACAGACAGGTCAGTACATGCATTCCTATGATGTTCACGCATAATAAAAGGATTGATCTGTAATCTGTGTTGTTGTTGTTGCTCTCTATTTTGGACTAACCCATCAGAATAGTACGTATCACGGACTACACCCGACGTCTAGGCGCGCATGTGTGACATGGTCTATAAAACACGTCTCTCGGGATCACACACCTTCATTTCTACGGTTGCAGAGCCATGACGGAGATCCAGCCCTGTGCGACTCGCATTTTACAGCATGCCACCGCGGTGAATTCATTCACGGGTTACCGAGCAGTGGTCCGGTCCATGTTTGCAGATGGCGACGACAACGAGGGACGACGCCAGATCCTGAACGAGTTCACAGAAGCGGTCCTCCACAGAGTGCACTCGATGGAAAGGCGTGCCATCACTCACCACTACTGGACTATGACAGCCATCCTTGATGCTCGCGCTATGGACCAGGAGCGCTCACGCCGGAACCAGCGCCGGCTGGTTGGCCTCACACTAGTCTGTGCCCTATTGACCCTGGCGCTGTGGTATTGACAGTGGGGACTATAAACACGAGGGTCAGACAGAGTGTGTGTCATTCACCGTTCGACATTGGACCAAGCATGTCACCCGTCCTACGAGCCATCCTGCCCCTTACACCCCGGGTGGGGTTACACGTCTATGAAGATAAAGTCACCCTGGTGGAAGGCCGTGGAGTTTGCTGGTCGCCCGCTGAGACCGTATCGAATACGGTGACGCTACACCGTGACGGCTGGACCAAATTTAAACGGGTGTTGAGCGGCGAGCTCGATGGACACGTCATCCACATAGACAATGCCATCTACGTATACCGTGGACCTTTCTTCCCACGTCTGGGCCGCTACCAAGATGCTACGCGAAGCTTCACCCTAGACCCCGATCTGTGGACAGCCTTCGAGAAAGTGGTGTCTATCGTGGACCAGCTGTTTACACCGGACGAGCGGTCATCAGACGAGTTGGAGTGGGTTCGTGCCCTGAGAGAATCGGCGGCAGAACCCAATGAACAACTGCATGAACCCGACGACGATGCCATTGATTACCCGGCTACACTCAACCAGCCCAGTGATATGACCACCTGATCCTTTTGATCTCACGGGGTTGTCCCTATAAATACGAGAAACAGTCAACTCTGGTACCATTCACGTACTGACCATGGCGGAGCATATGATACTGGCGTATCTCAGCTTGACCCCCGAGGTTTTCCTGCACGTGTATGCGGATAAGGTCGATATCATGGAGGAGGTGGGAGACACGGACCCTACACAACCGTGCCCGGCTCACATTCGTCTGTCCCGAGAGGGCTGGACCAAATTCAAACGGGTGTTGTCTGGTGAACTGGACGGCGACCTCATCCACTTGTGTCACGATGTGTACATCCGACGCGGCCCTTTCTTTGCTCAATTGGCTCGGCTAGATGGGGGTACAGTGCATTTTACCCTTCACCCTGATCTATGGTCTGCATTGGAAGATGCCGTGGTAGATGTGGATGAAGTGCTTATCAAGCGGTCATCAGACGAGTTGGACTGGTCATTTGCCATGGACACTGTGAAAGCCAATGAAGAAAATCAGAAAGAAACTCCGGCCCAAGATATACCTGTTATAAATAAACGATAGAGCCAGGGTGCATCATCATTTTGTCACCATGAAGCGCTGGGAGAAGGTGCTGGCTAACTTATACTACAGTCCCGACAGTCCGGCGGCGTATAGTGCATTGTCGGCTCTCTATCGAGCGGCCAAACCCCAGGGGATACAACGTGCCCAAGTCCGAGATTGGTTAAGAAGACAAGACACCTATACCTTACATCGATCTGTCCGTCGCCATTTTCTACGGAACCGGGTCATCGTGGGAGGAATAGATGCCCAGTGGCAAGCGGATTTGGTCGATATGAGCGCCTTTGCCAAACACAACGATGAGAATCGGTATATCTTGACGTGCATCGATATCCTATCGAAGTATGCGTGGGTGGTACCCATCCGGACGAAAACGGGGGCAAATCTCATAGCGGCGTTCAAAGACATCTTCAAGACCGGGCGCAAACCTTTATATTTGCAAACCGGCGAAGGCACGGAATTCCTCAACAGACCGTTCCAAGCCTTTCTCAAGAAACAGAAGGTGTTTTTCTTCCATACGTACAACGAGACCAAGGCTTCCGTGGTGGAGAGGTTCAACAGGACATTCAAAGGCCGCATGTATAAATATTTCACCTATAAGAATACAAGGCGGTACATCGATGTTCTCCCGAAACTGGTGAGGGGTTACAATCGAGCCTATCATCGAAGTATAGAGAGAGCCCCCATTACCGTGACCCAACGCAATGAAGCCCAAGTCCGGCGTGTCTTGTACCCCAGGCCATCGCAGCGAACGACGAAGGCGGTGTACAAGGTCGGGGACCCTGTACGGATCAGTAAAGTCAAGGGCAAGTTCGAGAAAAGTTACTTGCCCAACTGGAGCGATGAGCACTTCCTGATTAAACGGCGCCTACCCCGACAGCGGCGAGTCTATGAACTGGAAGATCTCCAAGGGGAAACGTTGCTGGGGACGTTTTACGAGACGGAATTACAGCCTGTTGTAAAAACACAGCAAGACTACTACACGGTGGAGCAGATTTTGAAAACGGAACGTCGACGTGGCAAACTGTTTCATTTCGTGAAATGGCAGGGTTGGCCCAGTTCCTTCAATTCCTGGGTCGCGGCCAACCAGGTGAAACGACTCTAAAGCCAGACACCACTGCCGTCCTCCTTCATTCCACGTCCGACCACAGTGCTATGGACAAACAGCAGCTGCCTCTGAACACAGCGTCTCCCAAAACGCGCAAAGCACAAGTGGGCTTTGGGGTGCTATTGCTAACCCTGCTGAGTGTGTTGTACGGAGGTGTGTTTTACGACGTAGCCTATGTCAGCACGTTACTTAACCAACTGAGAACACCAGGCACCAGTGAAACCGGTCTACAGAGAGCACCAGTCGTATCGAGCCCAGTGTCAGTATAATGTGACTGAGTGGGGTGTCATGTCTGCCTACGGCATGATATTTCAGTGGGACAGCACTATAAAATGGCAGCATTAGATCTGCTCTGTTACAAGTAGGTTCCCCTCCCCCTCCCACTCCCCTCCCTTCCCTTCCCCGTCGTGATATAGCTGAAAAAATGTTGAAAGCGACGTTAAACCCTATTCACTCACTCACTCGAGCCCAGTCACCACCACCACACCCCGTGTACAAGCCACGTCGAGCTCCACACCAAGATCTACACCTACACCAAGTACGCCCACTACGTCTGAACACCCACCGGATTTCATCCCTCACAGTGAACCGACAACGGCGACCCACGTTGTACCCACCCCCAGCACCATCCCTGAGAGTGAACAGACAACGACGACCGACGTTGTACCCACCACCACTCCAGTTCACTCGTACGAAATTTACAAGAGCGGGTTACCACGACAACGGATACACCTCGAACCATGGACCCTGGGTGGCAACATCCCTTCACTTGCATCATCGCAGGACCGACGGGTTCCGGCAAAACGCACTTCGTCAACACACCGACAGCATGATCACCCCATCTATTGCTCGAGTCGTGTGGTGTTACGGAGAATGGCAGGAAGCGTATGCAGCAATGCCCCACATCACGTTCGTGGAAGGCCTACCCAACCTGGCCGATTTGGAACCCGACACCTTGGTGGTTCTGGATGATCTCATGGCGGAGACGGATGCGCGGGTCACCCAACTCTTTACCAAAGGCAGCCATCATCGACGGCTCAGCATCATCTACATTGTGCAGAATCTGTTCAGTAAAAACAAATAACATCGGAATATCAGCTTAAATGCCCACTACCTGGTGGTCTTCAAAAACCCGAGAGATACCACTCAACTGCTGCACCTGGCGAGACAGATGTATCCCGGCCGCACACCGTTTGCGTTGGAAGCCTTCAAAGATGCCACAACCCCTCAGCACGGGTATATGCTCTTCGACCTCAAGCAAGCCACCCCCGACCACCTTCGACTACGGACCGGCATCTTTCCCGGAGAGGCCCACCACGTGTACATGCAAAAATAATGTAAACACACCCACAGTGGCTCCCCCAGCTGGGGTCTGTGTGTTTGATGATGGGGAATAATAAAAAGAATGAATACCACAGCAGGGTTGACTTTGTCTCTGAGGTAGATAAAAAGAGCAGCGTTGTGGGTTCTGGCATTAGTTGTACAGGATGTCTGCGCCAGTACGGAAGCACGCTCCCACGCTCCGTGAATTGAAGACGGCCACACCCGAGTTAGTCCGAACCATTGTACGCGGTGCGGACCCTGACCTTGTACGCTGTCTGTGCGAGATCGGGTACAACCTGTTAAAAGGCAACGTACCACTGACTCCGGCTCAGAAGACCAAGTTGGCCAAGCATAAGACAGGTCTCCGAACCTTAGTCCAGAAGCGGGTCCCTCAAACACAAAAGAAAAAGGTGTTACAGAAAGGCGGCTTTCTCGGGGCCATCTTAGCACCGTTGGCCGCTTCTGTGTTGGGTCCAGTATTGGGTGGACTATTCGGCCGACAATGAACCACACGAAAAAAATGGTCCTCGTCGAACCACGTTTCCTTCAAAACCTCCAATCACCCTACCCTGTCCCACCTACGGTGAAGACCATAAACACCCTCGATGGAGAGATGCAACAGATCTTACAGAGACCAGGGTTAAGCGACAATGAGAAAGTACAACGGTACAATGAGACGCTTCAACGGTACATGACCTTCAGGTCTTCGCTCAAGGCTTGAAAGACATGCATGTACCACAGGAATTGGTGGGGAACCCCCACCGCTGGGCCTTTATGCAGCGTGAATCACCGACTCGTGTACCACGACTCTCACCACAGCCTTCTTGGGAAGCCGACTGGGAACCGGAGTCACCCCCTAAAACTCCACCACCACCACAACGGGCACCTTCTTTTCAGACCTTTAAAAAACCACCCTCGATCAGGACACCCCACATCTCCAGAGCCGTGACACGTAGCAAGTCAACGCGACGAACACGACGCCGGACGCAACCGCCCAAGGCCTGGAACACCTATTAAAACCAACAGCAGCAGCAGGACAGCTCAGTCGCCATGTTTCACCTGACCCTACCCAGTAACAGTTCGCTCTATGTGTTTCCTGACAACACCGTGGCCAAGCACGTCACCCAGTTACCGCAACCGTTGCATTTACCTGGACGCTGGGAATGTGACCTCGTGGATATCCAATACCCTTACTCGTGGTACATCGTGCGAGCCAATGAAGTGTGGTACGAGATGATCTACGAAGGCAAAAACACCCGACTCACCCTGCCCGAAGGCCAATACGATACCCCCAAGGAGTTCATGGGTGGGCTGTCAAGACTTGCATTATAAGGCTCTACGGGAGGTGACGAATACTTCAAAACCCATCAAAGCCTATCCCATCAAGAATCACGTGGACTTCGATTACAACACACACAACGACAAGGCAGAGCTTATCATGACCGGCAAGGCGAGTGTCGTACTGAGTCCTATCCTACAGCAAATGCTGGGTTTCGATCTAAAGACGTTCGCTAGTCCCACCGAACACCATGGCGAGATGCCGATGGATATGAAGTCGGGTATGTATGGACTCTACGTCTACTCGGACGTGGTGGACAGCCACATCGTGGGCGATATCAACACACCTCTGTTACGGGTGGTCCCCATTAAAAAGGCGTATGGAGGTCAAGTCACCCACAGTTTCACCCACATGCTCTACTTGCCCGTACGACAAACTCACATCGACACGATCACGGTGGATATAAGAGATGACACAGGACGACCGGTGGCATTCGAACGAGGAAAAGTGGTGCTGACACTTCATTTTCGACAAGCACGTGCTCCCCACTTTGCATAATGAAAGTACCTTACGAGTGCGATGCACGCAGCTATGCCGACTATTATGCCCAACAGGCCGGGGGTGGCTTTCCGGTCTTTAGCGGTGCACGCATGCAACGAGAACATGGACTGGGGAACATACTCGGCAGCATCGTCAAAACGTTCCTGCCCTTGGTGACGCGTGGGGTGAAAGCAATGGGTAAACAAGCGGTACGCAGTGGACTGTAAGTGGCCGGTGATGTCTTGGGGGTACGGCACCCAAAGAATCCTTGAAACGGCGGGCCAAAGAAGCGGAAGGCGTCTTGGTGGCCAAAGCACAACGCACCGTAGGGAATAAAAGAGCTGCCCCACCGAGACCACGCACCAGTCGACGACCGACCCAGCGACGACGCACATCGAAGAAGACAAAGGATATCTTTTCTTAAAACATGTCCTTAATCCACGCCGAGTCCTGCCCCTCCACCAACAGTGAATTTGATTTGTGGACCGTGCCGCCCACACAGACCAGTGTCGAACAAGGATTATGGGTGGAGCATCTCCCGCTCTCCAGCATCAACGAAACCGGGCCCATCGAGATCACCATCAGTAATGCGGATACGGCCTATGTGGATTTAGCCCATACATACTTGTATGTGAAAGCCAAGGTGATCAATGGAGCTGGCACCAGAATCGCTGACCAAGCAACGGTGGGCCCGACGAATCTCTGGCTGCACTCGATGTTTCAGCAGGTGGATATTTTTCTCAGCGACAAACTCATCAGTGACTCCACTTCACCTGACTCCACTTGACTAAACTTCACCTGGATACCTCACTCGACCCCATTGGACCATGAGTAGCTCCCCTAACTCCAACACGGCTATGTTCATACCCTTCGGCCACCGCGCATGCGCAGAATGGTGACAACACCCGAGTCGCTAGTCCAGTCAGATGCCCCTTCATCTAGGCTTCACATGGATACCTCACTCGACCCCATTGGACCAGTAGTAACTCCCCTAGCTCCAACACGGCTATTTCCATACCCTTGGGCCACCGCGCATGCGCAGAATGACGCTAGTTCAACCCCACACCCAGCCCATCAGATGCCCCCCCACCTAGGCTTCACCTTGATACCTCATATGACCCCACTGGACCAGTAGTAACTCCCCTAGCTCCAAAACGGCTATTTCCATACCCTTGGGCCACACGAGTTGTCTCCCTTGCGTCAGTGTGTGCAGATGGCGCTATGATCGACGCCGTGATGTGGAAAGGGCGTCCCCACACCATCCTGGAGCCGCCATTTTGTTTGTTGATTTTTCTGCGGAGATACACGGGACAATAAACGCTCGACCCTAGGGTGGTACAGATGCTAGACTGATCCTACTAACATGGTACAACACCTATAGATTATATTTATTATTATTTTATGGCTTAGAGGTTTTTTTTAGGGTAATGTGAGAGGTTTTTCTCCCCGTGACCTGCCCACCGCCTCGTTTGCTCCCTTGCGCCGCCATTTTGACCACCCCACACGCCGCCATTTTGACCACCCCACACGCCGCCATTTTGACCACCCCACACCCAGCCCATTAGATGCCCCTTCACATAAGCTTCACTCGACCCCATCGGACCATTTTATCTAGGGACTACTTTTTCTCCGCGGAAGCAGACCGAATCACCGCCAGACATGACCGCATCACCGCGGAGGAATACATCTGACCTGGGTCACGTGATATGCAAATTTGGAACTCTCCTGTGTTGGAGGTATCTTTTTGGTCAGAGGTCAAAATACTCGCTTCTCTTGGCTGTGTGACCTCCACGTGACCTCCACAAAATATGCAAATTTCTGAGGTCAGTGTGACTCAAATCGGGTAGACTCTACTACTTGGGTTTATGTCATATATGAAAACATATGTGGTAGCCGGGGGCTTCATGCGACTGACCAATCAGAATCAAATTCGGTTCGAGGAAAGGCGGGCTGTCAGCTCTGTGAGAGGCGTAAAACGGACAGTGAGCTTTTGAATCGCCCGATCGGTAAAAGTACACAAACCTAATAATTTGGCGACGGAAATATATAGATCGACATTATGCTGGTGGATTTGTTTTGAGTTAAGCCGTTTATTTCTAGCTTAACCAAAGTACGTTTCACACCTTGGTGTATGTATATATCAAGAATGATGTTATGTATAGATTATGTATTTCGACACTTTACCCTAAAGCCCCCCCCCCCCCCCAAACGGTTGTTTTGAGGACCTGTGCTACTAGAGAAAACAACGTTTTTCATAGGCGTTGGGAAAGGATGCCGTGCTGTTTTCGCGGAGCCTGTTTTGCAGTCACTCTGTTATAGACAGTGTCATTTGTCAATATCCTGTTCTGTCACAATGGGTTGTAACTGTCCTCTTGCTCCTCCAATCCAAAGTAGAATTTATTTTGTGAGCATGTTGATTTATTTTAGTGAAGAACCGTTAGATTGCGTGTTTTCAATTTACGCAAGCCTGATGTGAATTGGTTATCATGAAACCTTTCTCCTCAAATATTTGGTGAAACATACAACACAGGGAAACGTCACAAAAGGATTAATTTTGTCCTTTTTTGTGATTACTTACATTGCAAGTTCAATTTTGCGGTTTCTATGGATTAAGCATGTGTATTGTGAAATTCAGCTGCCGTACCGATCAAAATATCGTAAGAATAGATATAAACTATTGATCTACATATATTTGGCCTTCCAATTCAACAACTGTTTCGTACTTTTTCAATGGAGGTCTGAATAAAATATATTCGAAAGCTTCTGAAAAGAAAATATGTTTGCCCGCTGAATAGTCAAAAACAAATTCCGAATCATTTCCGAGTTCAGTAATTAGATCCTAGTGGGCACGTCTAATTTGTTGTGGCGCGTTGATCGCTGATTTGTTGCAGGAAAGTCCGTTGAGTTTTCTTCTGTTTCTTTGGCAATCTGGACGGGACAAGTGAGTAATCATTTTGAAAAAAATAGCTCATTAGTGTATAGAATATATGAACTAACATAATCAAAGTCTTTGACGTATAGTCTCAAATATCAGTTTACGGCATATCACGTTGGACACTTCACACACCGGCTTTCGTTAGATCACCGAAGTTAAGGGGTTCGTGAAAAGGGTTTTAATTGACATGACCATGTTCTTCTTATTTACAATGTACATATCATTTCTAGCTACCTTGCCACGGAAAATATGTCTTTCTCTGGCGGACTACATAATGTTTGGGAATATGTTTTTTCTTTACCTCACTGCACCAATGAGGTATAGGCCTAGACAATCGAACAAGCATAAGAGAACAAACAGCATTTGTCCGATATATAATATCATGGAATTTTTCTTGTAGCACCAGTGGATACCCAACGGTCTTAAAGGTGGATTTACAGATCAACAACAACAATAAATTAGTGAACCGACTGTTATTGTTGCTTTTTTTGTTGTTGTTACAGAGAAATTGCTGACAAGCGTACATGCCGAAGAAGAAGATTTTGTGTGTGCAGTGCATTCAGTTTCTGGACTTGCACTGTTAAACTGGACGTTTCTGGACGTGTAAATGTTAGATATTAAAGTGCAAGCCTGTAAACCCATCAATAAAGTGAAAATATTAAAATTATAGGCGCGCCAATTTTGGTCAAACAAAATTACACGAAAAATGTAGAATAAACTTCTGCGTAATACAGTAAAATGATAGATTATCATACAAATATTGGTAAGGGCTATTCAATGACAGCGGAATAGCTGGCAATTATATTTAAACAATTTCCCAAATTTATTTTAATATACCAACTAATAAGTTAAATTAGGGAAATTGTTTAACATTCATTGTCAGTTATTCGGCTAAAAAGGAATCGCCCTCACCAATATTTGTATGATAATGTAACGTGTGCCGGGTCGGTCAATAAACGGGACGCAGCTGAGCTAGGTCTCGTTAAATGGTAGCGTACAAGCTGTCAGGCCGCTGTCCCTGCTGACACTAGTCCTTGCCAACTAGAGATTCACTTCGACCTGTCACCTTGTCTGGATCGAGAAAGTAGGAGAGTGTAGAGACAACCAAGGGAGATATAGGGTCAAATAATATGCAGTAATATTCAATTAAATGTACAGGATGATCGCGGTTCAAATATGTAAATATGTACAGTGTTAATATAAAGTGCCGTGTAAAGGGCGGCCTGGCTGCTGGCCCTTTCCACACGGTAGGTAATCGTAGGGGCGGCCTGGCTGCTGGCCCCTCTCTGGCTATGGAATGTCGTTGAGGCGAGGCTATGGATATAGCGGTTCCCCTCCCTCTAAGGTGAGTATGTCATCCCCAGAAAGCGTCGTGGCTTCCCGCCGTGGATACGTCTGCTTCTCCTTGTATTCCACTCTACAGGTAGATTCGTCTTCCCACCGTGGATACGTCTGCTTCTCCTTAGTCGTAACCTGTCCTGCGAGGATGCCTCCGTATCGTCCTCCCTCTAAGGTAAGCACCAGTGCCCTGTCACCCGTCTCACCGGCGAGAACGCTCTCAGACAGCGTTATGCCTCTCCGCCGTGAACACTCCGGTGTCTGTGCAAGGTAACCTGGCTTGTGAGGGTGACTTCTTCCTCCAACCCTCAGGCACGGTAGATCGTGATTCCCTCTGCCTTCTGGTCCGTAGGTACCTCCCCTGTATCAGCAGCCCGGTTCCATGATCCCTGGAAAATCACCGGTCGTCCGAACGCAGCCCGCGTTTACCGGCAATACCGCTGCTATACGAATCCGAGGTCTGCTCCCGTCCAGCGCAAGGCTTGCCCGACCGTCCACCGATCACACCCTTGGTCTCCGAGTATATCCCCGTCTTACCGTACCAGTAGGTTGAATGATCCTTACCTTTCAGTCCTGGGTGAAGAAGTGAGGTTTTCGCTTGATGCAGCCACTTTTATTCCCATCAGGCCAACGATCACATGTCGTCGTGTCGCCCGTATGACAAGCCACATTTTCCCGCAGCGCCATCTCTACTGTCCAGTCAAAGATAACTCACTTCAATGTACAAGTTAGGAACGATAACTCCAATCGTTATCAGCAAGCAGGCGTTGGGGGAATTCCCGACTTCTAGTTTCACTTTCGTTACTGCAGATCATATCGCCGTAGATTGTTTACACCGTTTCTCTGTTCAACGGGAACATCATGCAGTAATCTCCGCTGATATCACAGACCAAGAATGGACACAAATACGGGACGGTAAGCTCATTCAGTTATACCCCCGTTGTATGTCCGTATATTATGCTGAGCGTTGTGGCTTCATGTAGACCCCGCTTTCCGTCACTTCCGGGTTAGCGTACACACTTCGCTTCAGACTTGCAGTCCGGTCCGAGCTTGTGTTTAGTCCTGGTTTACCGTTTAGGGGATACCAATATTCGTTACACCACACACGCCTTCGAAATATCGGCGCCCTCGCCGATGCTCGGTCACGCTGTTTGCAGTACTTGATTGGACTTGATTGGTGGGCTATGTACAGTAAATCATCAAAGAGAAATCGGTGTGTCGGACCTTCGGAGTTCACATATATATAGCATGCCTGCATGTCAGGACATAGTTCCGAAATCGACTAGGTCTTCGAGTCTCTCGGCCACACCTAGTTCGGGTAGGTTCCCTGCGTTCATTCTCCTCCTCGGAGCTGGCCAAAGGTGGGCCAGTCACACGTGAATCAGCAACACGTCCGGGGGCCCTTGGTGCGCTGCTCGGGTTCGACCGCACGGAGGGGTAATCTACGGGATAAGGGAAAATGCCTCTCTGTCGGTCTTCAGGCTCCATCTCAACCTCGTCATCGGCGTCATCCCCGGATTCTTCGCTGCTTTCCCCAGCAGACGTCCGTGGATGGCAAGGTTTAAGACGGTCATGGTGAACCACCTGTATACGTCCGTCCTCACCCTAGATACGGTACGTCACATCAGATATGGCTTCCTTCACCGTGAAGGGACCCAGCCATCGATCCCTCAGCTTCGGGTTCTCCCCTCGTCGTTTTACCGAGGTGTGCAAATAAACCAAGTCTCCGGGAGAATAGGTGTTTTGGTTAGCCCGGGTATTATATATCTTCTTCTGTCTTCTCAGATTCCTACCGGTGGTCTCCCTGGCCTTCTGATGCAGTTCGACCAGCTCATCCCGTAGATTCTCTACCCAGGCAACAGGTTCACTCTTTTCCGTTGGCGATGCCCCGATCGTCAAGTGAGAAGGTAAGGTTACCTCCCTTCCGAACATCATCATGTTTGGTGACAGTCCTGTTCTTTCATGGGCCGTGGACCGGTAAGCCAGAAGTACCAGAGGTATGTGCAGGTCCCAATCCCCGGTGTGTCGATCAACACTAGCGTGTAACATCTGTGCCAATGTGCGATTAAATCTTTCAATCATCCCGTTGGACTGGGGGTGGTAAGCGGTTGTCCTCGTTTTGCGCATACCCAGAATCCTGCACATCCCGCTAAATAGACGGCTTTCAAATTGGCGACCCTGGTCCGAGTGGATGAACGTAGGAACGCCGAACCTGGATACATAATGGTCCACTAATGCTTGTGCCACTGTCGAGGCCTCCTGGTTGGGTAAAGCCACTGCTTCGACCCAGCGAGTAAAGTAGTCTCCTATCACCAGAATATAAGCATTCCCGCTGTCCGTCGTCGGTATCGGTCCAAGTAGGTCCACGGCTATCCGTTCCCCGGGACTTCCCGTCGTCTGTCCTCGGTGTGGCCCTCTGGGTTTCTTGCCCGTGCCCTTGCGTCGGCTGCACACCTCACAACTTCTGCACCAGTGTCTCACATCTGTTTGAAGATGCGGCCAGGTATAGGCCTGCCGGATCTTCGATATCGTCTTCATCACGCCAAGATGTCCCCCAGTGGGTTTGTCGTGGCACTCAGTCATGACTCTTCGTCTCAGGATTCGAGGAACAACCCACAATCGACGAATAGTCTTCCCTCGAGTGTCAACCCATCTTCTCACAAGTACCCCATCCTGGACTTCCAACAGTTTGTACATACCCCAAAGGCATTTGGTGACGGTGCTGTGTGCGCTGATATTTCCCCACGCTGGACGTGTCCCTTGAGCAATCCATCCAAAGACTGGTCCGAGGTCGGGATCGTCTGCCTGAGCCCTAGCAAAGTCTTCCCGTGACGCCCTCAATCCAATCAATCGTGCAGTCTGATCAACACTGGGGGTCCCCGTATCTCCACACTGTTTACATGGTCTCCTACTCAGGGCATCTGCATTTCCGTGCTTCTTTCCTGGCCGGTGTTCTATCGTGAAGGTGTAGAGGGACAGGGCTTGAATCCATCGCGCCAGCTGGCCTTCGGGTTCCTTGAAATTCATGAGCCAACGCAGAGATGCATGGTCCGTACGTAGCAGGAACGGTTTACCGTACAGGTAATGACGGAAGTATTTGACGAAGTAAACCACGGCCAAAAGCTCCCGACGAGTTACGCAGTATGACCGTTCGGACTTTGACAGGACTCGACTGCCGTAGGCCACTACTCGTTCCTGCCCGTTGATTCTTTGAGAGAGCACAGCCCCGATTCCGAAGTTACTGGCGTCGGTATCGATGATGAAGGCCTCCTTCCAGTCTGTCATGGCCAAAACCGGTGACGTCGTCAGTTTCTGTTTGAGAGTATCGAAAGCGTTTTGGGCCACTTCGTCCCACACGAAGATTTTCTTCTTCTCAGTAAGCTGATGTAATGGGGCGGCGATGGTAGCAAAGTCACGGATGAACCTCCGGTAGTAACTACAGAGGCCCAGGAAGCTGCGGACTTCTGTCTGTGTCACGGGGACCGGCCATTCTTGAACAGATCGAATCTTGTCAGGGTCCGTCCGGACTCCTTCCTCAGAGACGATGTGTCCCAGGTACAACGCCTCCCGAGTACCTATGGTACACTTAGATGGTTTTAGCTTTAGACCGTGCTGCTGTAGCCTGACGAAGACGTCTTCCAATCTTTGCATCATCTGTTCAAACGTGTCACCGAAGATGATCACGTCGTCTAGGTAAATTAGGCAGGTCTCATAGTTGAGCCCGGCTAGGACGGCTTCCATCAGACGCTCGAATGTCCCTGGAGCATTACACAGTCCAAAGGGCATAACCTGGAATTGGTATAGCCCCTTCCTCGTACCGAATGCGGTCTTGCTCTTATCCTCGGGTGCAATGCCAACCTGCCAGTAACCAGCCATGAGATCCAAAGTGCTCCACCAACTGGACCCGGACACATGGTCTAGCAGATCATTTATCCGTGGCAGAGGGTAGGCGTCCTTCTCCGTGACTTGATTCAAGGCCCTATAGTCCACGCAGAATCGCATCTTCCCGTCCTTCTTTCGTACCAATACCACAGGCGCAGACCATGGACCTGTGGCTGGCTCTATCACTCCCTTTTCCAGCATCTGGTCCACCTGGTTGTCTATTTCCTGCCTGGCGTGTATTGGGGGCCGTCGAGGTGGTATGCGGATTGGAGGCGCATTACCCGTCTTGATGTGATGTTCAACCAGGCTGGTGTGCCCCATATCGCTGTCATCCTTCGCAAATAGGGTTGAGAACTTCGTGACTAATTCTTCCACTTTAAAGGCCTGTTGGTTCGTCAACCTGTTGCTGGACTCCTTAACCAGTCCTTTTAGATGTTCTGGGCATCCTGCTGATGGTATCTTCTTTGGTACCCTTGTCTGTTTGGAATATGTTCCCGCAGTGCTCGTTCCGGACACGACCTCAGCTGCATCTATTCTCGAGATGTTGCCACATAACGTGCCAGCCTTTATTACTGCAGGTTCGCTAGATAGATTAAGAAATCTCACAGGCACATCTCCGTCAGAATTCACCTGGGACAGCGTCCTCGCCATGATCGCCCCTGTCCGTTGTGTAAATTCCGGTTCGTTTTCTGTCATGCCGACTTCCCCTCCTAGTGCTCCTTGGGCCTTGACAGCAGTGATCATCTGGGTACCTGGGGGTATGGTAAAGGTTTCCGTAACAGACACCCGATGACAACCCGGAAATCCCACTACCTCACATTGAATGAATCTTCCCCCGATCCTCAGGCGGTGACTTACGGCGTCGATCACGCAGTGGTGTTTCGTTAAAAAGTCGTACCCCAATAAGGCATCAACCGTGAGGGTTCCAACCACCATCTTCTGCTTACGCATTACCCCTCCAATCGTTAGCTTGAATTCACCCTCGCCTTCGAGGTCCATGTCCGTTCCATCAGCCATACGAAGGCAGGGGAAGGAAGGTTTACTCAGTGGTGGCTTCCTGCCGGGTTCCAGTTGATCGTAGACATCTTTGTTAAGAATGCAGACAGAGGCTCCTGTATCCACGCAGCATGACATCATGGTTGGTCCAATACGTACCGGAAGATAAAGTCCAGCCTCCCCTGGGGAATTTGCCTTCTGTACCGCCGAAGGGCCTTTGGGATTATAAGGTGGTTTTTGTAGCCGCGGGCAGGACCGTTTAAAATGGTCCTCGCCGCCGCACTCCCAGCAACACCTTGGTCCTTCCCCGGTCCCGCGCTGCCGTTGATACGGTCTTCCTGGTCGTCTTTGTAGAGATTGGGGCTTAACTTTGGTGATCTGGTCTACCAACTCCTTGAACTCTCGTCTCAGTTCTGCCATCTCCGGGGAAAATTCGTCTTCTCCGATACTAGCCTTCTCTTCCTCTCCCTTCCCGGTACTTTTTGCCGTATGAGTGCTCCTCCGACGCTGTGCTGCCCGGTACGCTTCTACTTCTACCGCTGTATGTACCGCAGCATCCAGTGACTTGGGATGAGACTGCCAAACTTGGAACCTTAGGTCATCACCCACTGCCTCTAAGAATTGGTCCTTAGCCAATGTATCTTGGACGTCATCACCAGCGTCGGGGTAGGCGAGCTGAACGAGGCGGGTAATGCTGGAGCCGAACTCGGGCAGTCCTTCATCCTTTTGTCGAAACCTTGCCTTCAGTTGTGATTTGTACAAATCCGTCTGGTTGGGGGGTGCGAACCGGCGTTCTAGAGCGGATACCAGACTTGCATACTCGACCTCTCCTGGTTTGGACTTCAATGCCGCGAGGACCTGCTGGGCAGCTCCCCGTAATGATACGGCTAAGTACTGTCCTCTCTCTGTATCTCCCCATCGATTCAAAGCAGCACAATGGTTAAAGTGTACGAGGTAGTCTCTCCATGGGCCGGAACCATCGAACGTAGACACTTTCACCAGAGCTTTCGACGATTTTTCTCTTGCCACGGTTTCCATGGGAGCTTGTGGTTTCCCGTCTGCGCATCTTAACGCTGGATTTGGCCCATCTCCCTCCTGTTTCGGTTCCTGGTGATCCGTTGTCCTACCAGCGGAACTTTCTTCGCCTTGTCCCGTCTTCGGTGAGACCTGTTGTTGACCAAACAGACCAATGACTGTTTTCAGGCAATCCTGCATTTCCCTGGTTGCCGCGGCGAGGCCCTGGATAGTTTCGTCCATCTTCCCCATGCCACTCATCCAGGGGGATATTTCCTCCTCAGTAGGTGTCGAATTGGTTCGAGTTGCTTCTTGGCTTGGTTGATTCCTCCGAAGCCGGATACCAGTCGGGTTATCGTCTTCTTCTTCACCGCATGTGAGCCGACTTACTGGCGCCTGGGCTGCTAGTGAAGTATTGCTCGCCGGGGTGACTGGTGCCCATAGTCCGGTGTCTCCTCCGCTTTCTTCGTTGATCACCAAGGCTCGGCCTTCTGGTCTCATAGTCCTTTCCTCGAGGTCAGTCCCCACAGGAGTAGTCCAGAAATCGGATGACGGACCGTCTTCCCAACGTACCCGTGATCCTGCTGCCGTCGGAGACTGTTGTTCACCGAAATCGATTAAGGCCGCTATATCCCCATCTCTGACCCTAGTAGTCAGGCCCGATTGGTCGGGTGTAGGCTCCGCCTCCGGCCTTCCCCGAGCAAGTTGTCTTTCCATCTTCACTCTCCTGTGAACCTCGGATGTTAGCAAATCCCACCGCTGCCACCACTTTTGTGTACCGTGTGCCGGGTCGGTCAATAAACGGGACGCAGCTGAGCTAGGTCTCGTTAAATGGTAGCATACAAGCTGTCAGGCCGCTGTCCC
>JAVTVY010009620.1:0-46627 GCA_036873755.1 Hanleya hanleyi
AGAGGGGGGGGGGGGGCATTTTTCATCATCGCAGCAAGTCAGCCAGCTTTCTGTATCATCTCATCTCATCTCTCAGTCATATTATATGTCCACATACTACATGATCGCCTAAGAAAGGAGTAATAGGTCAGCTTGGCAGCCATCGACTCTCAAGTCATCAATCTAGGCCTGACACAATGGAGAGTTTGATCTTTGCCTTTACTGAAGATTTGCTTGTGTCATTTCAGGTTGAAGCTATGAGCTTATTCTAGATCATCTCAGCTGAGTCACCTGCGGTCAACTCACAAGTTCAACGTACAAAGAACTGACACTGTTGTGAGTAATACAATACAGAGGGTTGACGAAGACGTAGAGTAGACTCAGTACATCCGCTGTCAACTCACAACAGCCCAGTGTCAGTTGACTTCAGTCGGTTTGTGGACTGAGAGTGGTTATAAGTTGGTCACCATGTATGCTACGAAGGCGCTCTAATGCCCTTCCGATTCGTACATCGTTTACTTTAGCGTACCTTATAGTTGCCTCAGTGCCTGGGTCCCTGCGGGTTGGTAAAATTTGTGCACCACATCCACGCGATCACAGAGTTGAAGACATTCAAAAGATAAGTAACTTCTATTACTACTCCATAATTACCCACTGCATCCCGAGCAGGGTTCTTTTTTGTTGAGATTTATTGTCATATCTGTGATCATTTAAGGTCACCTAAGACAAGTAATAGGTCAGTTGGCCAACCACCATCTTTCAAGTTATCAATTATGGCCTGACACAATTGTGACTTTTAATCTTTGCCTTTTCTGCAGATTTGCTTGTGTCTTTTCAGGTTAAAGCTATGACGTCTTCTTCTAGATCATCTCAGCTGAGTCATCTGCGTCCATCCTAGGGTGTCCAGTGTCAGCGACATGTACTTAAGTACAGAGGATTAATGAAGACGTAGAGTAGACTCAGGGCAAACGCTGTCAACTCACCACAGACCAGTGTCAGGGTCTAAAGTACAGACAGTTGACGTAAGTCGGATTGTGGACTGAGGGTGGAGTATGTTGGTCACTTTGTATGCTACGCAGGCGATCTTATACACTGCCGATTCATACATTTCTTGCCTGCGCATACCTCACTGATGCTCCTTTGCCTGGGTCACTGCGTTGTTGGTAATATTGTGCACCACACCCACCATTAGAGAGTGGACATCGGTGGTATGTCTCGTCGGTGCTCTAATGCCCGTCCGTATTCATACTCGGCTTACCTGCGAACACTCACAGCTGCGTCTATGCCAGAGTCCCTTCGTTGTCGGTAAGGTGGTGCTCCACGCCCAAGATCACAGCTACATGGACAAAGACATCCAAAAGATAAGTAACTACTTTCTTGTCTCCATGACTACCCATTGCGTTACATACCAGGGTTTTCTTGTTGAGTAGTATTGTGTCTTGTTCGTGATCTTCTCAGCGGATATCCAGCTTGCCATTGAACAACTACAACAAGGCCGAGGTTCCCACCTCCATATGTTGGTAGTGAGGCATATAGCAAAGTAGGTGTAGGTTTGGGCAATAAATATTAAACATTTATAAACAATGTTACTGTTTGCTACCTAAGTCTTAAACCTGCTTTAATTAATGCCATTAATCCCTTATTAATTGCACAACCAAACGTAGAAAACGGAAGTTTAAAAGAAAAAGTTAACTCCCCTAGGAGAAGAGTTGTCCGCCCCTAGGAGAGCTCTCCACTCAAATCCAGCGTGGTCACTATATAGGCGACTGTAGCCTCATTTCTCATCCTCTTTCTCTTGTTTGCTTGACCAGTGCACATCTAAAGGGAAGTATTCAGAGGCAATTCTACAACATTGGTTGTTGTTGTCTCGCTGGTGTAATATCCTTTATCAAGTCTTGTGTTTGTTATTCATTCGGAACTTACTTACTGTATAAATATGTCTGAAGTTCCGACTGGCATTCCTTGTCGTACATGCGGGAAAGATTTATCCCCTTTGGACGCTCATACTGCCTGTTTATCTTGTAAAGATTTTTGTTACCGGGCGTCCACGTGCGCGGAATGTGTATTATGGAGTCCGGCGGCCTGGAAGAATTATGCCCAGGCCCGTCGGGCTTTTCTGTTACATGCTTGTGATGACCCGTCTTTGTCGGAGATCGACAGACGGGTCTTAGAGATTTCTTTAGTTAAAGATATGAAGTGTAATGAAGATCTTGACCGGGCTGGTCAAGATCCTCAGTCACCCGTGTCAGTTTGCATACCTCCTAGCGGGACCGTCCTACAGGAGGATAATTCCAGGTTACTAGACAGCTTGTCCCGGTCTGGAGTTTCATTGTCTAGGGTCGGTTCAAATCCAGTCCCTTTGTTACGCTTAACAAAGGCCAGGTCGGTCAAGCCTGGCCAGTCTTTTGTTCCCGTCGAACAAAAGGACTCTTCACCCAAGGCTATCTCTCCATTACCTATTGGTTCTCCACATGTACATGTTAGTAGGAAGAAATCTAAGAAACGACGTAGAGTGTCAATTTCTCCTTTACGGGTTAAAACTAGACATAGTTTTCCTAATGCTGAAAAATCTATGGAAGCCTGTTCGGTCCTACCATTAAGTGTTCAGGTTGCGGGCTTACGTTCATCAATCCCCGCAATTGTTGATACTTCACATCGTCGTTCACATACTGCTACACGACACTCAGCTTCACATCACCATTCACGCTCTCGTACACAACGCTCGGGTTCACCACCTCATCGTTTGTTGTCACCTGTTCGTGATTCTGTTACCTCGGTTCGACGATCTCGTTCTCCGATCCGTAGTTCTCGTCTCCCGATTCATTCTGGTACTGTTTTACGACGTTCCCGTTCACCGGTACGCCGTTCTCGTACGTCGATAGTTCATTCTCCTGATCCTACTCACCGTTTTCCTGGTGTTTCGGCTCCCTCTGATCAAGGTTACCATGTTCATTATCAACGAGCCCCTGTTCTTGATCATTTGGTGGATCCTGATTTATCGTCTTGTTCTCAGTCTCCGAGTTCGTCGAGTGAGTCGGATGATTCTTCTTCCTCTCAGACTAGTGCTAAAGTTACGTCGAAGATAGATCTTGCGCTTAATATGCAGGCGCTTTTAGCGTTAGTTCCGGATATGCCCGTGCCTTCGAAGGGTTCTTCTAGTGGTAAGTGCCGGACAGCTGCGGACTCTGCATTAGCTATTTCCAAGTCGGTTGTGCCTCATACATGTGCCCCGTCACCAGCATGGGCAGATCATTTAGACAAATTTGATCGTCAATTACAAGATGACAATAAATTTAAGAAGCCTAGTCTCGGAGCTTCCTATCGTCTTCATGATAACGTGTTACCTGACAAGCCACCCAAGCGTGATCGAGATTTATCTCAGGTTTCTAAATCAGCTAAATCTACTCCACTTGAATTCAATACCAAAGTTGTGGAGAATATTCAAGAGATGTTATTGACAATCCAACGTGCTTCCTCAATCACTGATTGGTTTTTGTTAGCGACTTCTCGGATTGCCTTGGACCCGGAGTTACACCAGGACGATGGATCGACTTCTTTGTCTGCGGGTCGTGTGGCTTATTTGCGGGGTTTCATTGAAACCCTAGTACAGGCTAATCATCAAGTTATTCAGGCCTCTTCTTATTCATACGTTTCGCTTCTTCAAGCGCAACGCAACGCCTTACTTAAGACGGTTAAGCCGGACGTGTCCTTTATGGTTAAGGATTTTCTGCTTCATCAACCATTAGCTTCCAGCGCCATTTTCAACAATTCCATTGAGTCTGTTGTTCCGGTCATCCGCGAGGAACGTACTGCGCGTTTGATTGGTGCTGTTGCTCGGGGTGGTTCGTCGGATCGTCGTTCGAGGCGGGGCCGTAACTCCTCTTCCACCCAACAAGATGGCGGCGCTCGAGGGAGGTTTCGGGGTATTGACAAACCTCCGCGGCGTGGGCGCCGTTCCTTTCGTGGTAAATCAACCAAGAGGGGTGGTCGTTCCAGTAAATGACTATCGAGTTCCCGGATCAGATCAAGCCGACGTTTTGCAGCCTCCTCCTTTCCGGACGTTCAATCATCATGTTGTGGGCGGCCGCCTTCAATACTTCAGAGACAATTGGCGTCTCATCACCGACGACACCTGGATTTTGAGAGTTTTGGAGCGCGGCTTCCTGTTCACTTTTCGTTCCCTTCCCAAACTTATCATTTGGCCACGCCCATCCCGCCTACCAGTCTCTGCGAGTCACGTGCAGACTCTTCTGTCGTCAGTCAACACGCTCATCGAGAAGGGAGCGGTCAGAGAATTACCGCCGACAGAGGACAGCTTTGGGTTTTACAGCCACGTGTTTCTGGTTCCCAAAAAAGACTCGCCCCAGATGCGGATGGTGATCGATCTAAAAGTGTTAAACAAGTTTCATCTCGCCCTCCCCCCTCATTTCAAGATGCCGACTGTTACATCGATTCGGGCCCGTGTACATCTTCGGGATTGGCTGGCCTCAGTCGATCTACAGGACGCGTATCT
The DNA here is from genome assembly GCA_036873755.1 of Hanleya hanleyi. Taxonomy (NCBI): domain Eukaryota; kingdom Metazoa; phylum Mollusca; class Polyplacophora; order Lepidopleurida; family Hanleyidae; genus Hanleya; species Hanleya hanleyi. The sequence goes on from JAVTVY010009620.1 coordinate 4,493, forward strand.
TCATGTTCCAATTCATCCTCGTCATCGCCGTTATCTCCGCTTCGTTGTCAACGAACGCCGTTTCGAATGGCAGGTTCTCCCATTCGGGGTCAACATAGCCCCTTGGCTGTTTACCCGCATTACCTCACCGGTCATGGCTTTTCTACACCTGCGGGGTATTCAGGTAGAGGTTTATATAGACGACATCCTCCTATGGGCAGCGGAAGAATCCCGTCTCAACATGCAAGTCCAGTTCACACTTCTGGTCTTACGTCATCTAGGATTCATCCCTCATCCTCTCAAGTCAGAGTTGGTCCCGGCTCAAGTTCGCCGTTACATCGGCGCTGTGTTCGATACCCGACATCAACTAGTGTATCCTCCGGAGGATCGTTGGGACAAAATTCAGCTGGTAATCCGAAAGTTTTTGTCATCAACGTCACAGACACGTCAACAGTGGCAAAGTTTGGTAGGTTTGCTCACTTCCACTCAGGACCTAACTCATTACGGCCGGCTTCAGGTGCGTCCACTACAGTATCATCTGTATCCTTACCTACAGACACCTTCCATAAACCCAGCGGTGCCGGTATTGACGTCTCTTCATCCATATCTGATCTGGTGGCAATCCCGGCTCAACGTCATGCAGGGCGTTCCATTCCGTTTTCCGACTCCGAGTTATCATCTGTACACCGATGCATCCGAGACCGGTTGGGGTGCCCATCTAGACGAATTAGTAGTATCCGGCAGATGGTCAACGTTGGATGCCAGTCTTCACATCAACCTTCTGGAGATGAAGGCTGTCATTTTGGCGGTGCAACATTGGAGTCATCGTCTCATGTATTCGTCTCTTCTCATTGCGACGGACAATTCCACAGTGATTGCTCACATCAACAAGTTGGGAACAACACGCTCGCTTCCAATGTTTCGCCTTGTGTGGGATCTCTACGAGTGGACTCGTCTTCATCACATCCATCTACACGCCCGCCATGTTCCGGGCCGGCTCAATGTCTTAGCGGACAGCTTGTCTCGTCCGGACACCGTACCTCAGACAGAGTGGCAACTTCATCCGGAGGTGTTCCAGCAGATCTCCATCATCTGGGAGTCGCCGCTGATCGATCTGTTTGCTACGAGAAACAACGCCCAATTGACCCTGTTTGTCAGTCCGATTCGGGATCCTCAAGCCTTCGACATCGACGCTCTGTCAATCAATTGGGACAACTTCCTGGCTTATGCATATCCACCGATCGCCCTAATTCTGGAAGTACTTCAGAAGATTTCCCGTCACGACTGCATCATTCTTCTCGTAGTCCCGTGGTGGCCTCGGCGACAGTGGTTTCCGGTATTGCTCCCGCTTCTCACCGCCCCGCCACGTCGTTTGCCAGGGTGGCCCGACCTGTTACGTCAACCCCACGGGTTATTACATCACAACCCTCGGTGGCTCAACCTACACGTTTGCAGACTATCCAGAATGCACTCGCTGTCCAGGGATTTTCAGCAGAGGTTGCACGAACGATGGTTTCAGCCAATCGATCTTCCACATCGCAGCTCTATCAGGCGAAATGGGCCTATTTCGTCTCCTGGTGCCGAGGACATGATGCCGATCCCGACTCTGCCTCTGTTTCCCTAGTAGCTGACTTTCTCCTTCATCTTCATCGTGATAAGAAGTTTCAAATCAGCACCATTGAAGGGTATCGATCTGCTCTGGCTAGGGTTTTACGCCTGACTTCGGGTGTAGACATTAGTCTAAACGATAATATCTCTGCGCTCATCCGCGCCTTCGCGTTACAGTCTCGCTGTACGCGCCAACTGTTACCGAAATGGGATATTGGTGTGGTTCTGTGTGCTCTGATTCATCCACCCTTTGAACCTTTGGAATCCGCCTCTATTAAAGCTGTGTCTTATAAGACCGCCTTTCTGGCGGCGTTTGCTTTAGCGTCTAGAGTATCTGAACTTCATGCTCTTGAAAGATCTTCTATGACCTGGACGGCGGATTGGTCTCGTATTTCTTTTCGGCCCATTCCTGAATTTATTGCCAAAAATGAGTCTGTGCGTTCAGGTCCGTGCGCTCAACGATCGTACTCCATTCCGGCGTTGTCAGACTTTGTGCATGGGCTCGAAGACGACCTCCTCTTATGCCCGGTCCGGGCTCTTCGCCACTATCTTACTCGTACCGACTCCGCTCGCGGCTCTCGGCGCTTGTTATTTCTGTCGCTTCGCCCGTCGGCTTTGCGTGATATTACCAAAAATACCATCGCCGCGTGGTTGAAGAAAACCATAAAATGGTCTTATCAGTTGGCCATAGACGCCCCCCCTCTCTTGTCGAATGCTTCGTCTCATGAGATTCGCGCCATTGCTTCGTCATGGCCATTATGGAAGAATTTATCCCTCCATGACATTGTCCAATCTTGTGCCTGGACGACGAACTCCACGTTCACCAACTTCTATCTGAGAGATATGTCAGTCCAGGCAGAAGGGATATCCACGTTTGGGCCGTTAATAGCGGCCCAACACGTGGTCAACTAAATTCCCAAAAAAGGGGGGGGGGCGGCAGTTTGAATCATCACAGCAAATCTGCAAATTGCTGTATCATCTCATCTCATTCATACTATTGGTCCACAATTGATTGATCTCATATGGAAGGAAGAAATAAGTCAGATGGGATACCTTGGATCCTCTAAAGAGATGTCAGACACTGTATCATCACCCTAAGATGTATGTTTCCATGGTGAGTGTGATCTTTACCTTAACTGCGGTTTTGATTGTGTCCTTCAGGTTGAATCTGACGTCCTTCTCAATGATCTCAGCGCCGTCTTTGCACTCAACTCCCTAAAATGATGGTTGGATGGAAGACGATTGTGGACTGAGAGTGGTGTGACTTGGCGATCACTAGGCCCGGAACAGACCCTGCCTCGACCGGTCTTAGGAACAGCCAAGATAATAAGTCATACCAAGTAGACCGTATATCTCAGGGTTGAAGTCCTCTCTTGGTATAAACGGCTTCCCGAGTAGTACCTATACACTGCGTTGCAGTACTCTCTCGGGGGGAAATTAACAATTTCCACACCACAAACACAGCTACATGGCTGTGAACAATCAAAGATAAGTACATCAGTATCTTATTCACATGTTTAACCTTTTTATATTGATAATCAAGGTTTCATTTGCTGATTATGGATTGTTCATGCTATGCCCATGTTTTCTGTGTTATTCCAGCGGTCACTTAGCCTACTTTGATATACTACAAGTCCGAGGTTCCCACCTCCGTATGTTGGTACTGTGGCATTAATTAAAGCAGGTTTAAGACTTAGGTAGCAAACATCAAACATTTATAAACAATGTTTCTGTTTGTAACTAAGTCAAACCTGCTTTAATTTAATGTGCCCACCCTTCCGTCCCCTCGTACCGCGGCCTTGTTTCATTACTGGTCTCGGTCTGAGAAAGAGGATGAGAAATGAGGCTACAGTCGCCTATATAGTGACCACGCTGGATTTGAGTGGAGAGCTCTCCTAGGGGCGGACAACTCTTCTCCTAGGGGAGTTAACTTTTTCTTTTAAACTTCCGTTTTCTACGTTTGGTTGTGCAATTAATAAGGGATTAATGGCATTAATTAAAGCAGGTTTGACTTAGTTACAAACAGAAACATTGTTTATAAATGTTTGATATTTATAACCAAACCAAACCTGCTTTGCTCTGATGGCCCTCCCATCCTTCCCCTCACTCCGCGGCCTTGTACACCACAGGTCTCGGTTTATAACAATGAGAAAAGAGGAAGTGTATACTGGGAGCTGGCCTTATATATCCTGGCTGAGCTGAGAGAGCTCCCCAAAGGGAGATAACTCCCAGGGGAGGTAACTCCCCAGGGGGAGATTACTTTTGTTTTAAACTTCCGTTTAACGTTTGTATGGTATATTCCTGGCGGAATTAAGGCATATAGCAAAGCAGGTTTGGTTTGGTTATAAATAGTAACATTGTTTATAAATGTTTAATTTTTGTCCAAATTATCGCAGTTTAGGTTTTGTACGTTTGATTGATAAGATTTTTTGTTAGGCAAAAAATTACTTGTACATGTACCCCTGTACATGGAAAGTTTGCTCTACATGTTTTCAATACTGCTGCAGCTTCAGCGGAAGACCCTACAAGGCGAGATGTTGGGGTTCTCGGAACGCTTGTTGAAATTCAACAAAACAGCTAGCATGTCTACATGTATGTGTATGATTATTTTCATTTTCAGATATTGTTGAATCTATTACTCCACAAAAAGTCAAGGGACTGAGGGAAATGCTCAACAGTAGTGCCATGGATATTTTATATTACACCAGTCCATTGTATCGCTCTGAGGTCAGTGAATGAAGTCTTTCAAACTCATAAGAGTTGTTTACTTGTTATCATATGCAAAATTACGGTATTATTGAAGGACATCCACTGATTTATGATATATTTGCTTGTACTGTTTTATTACCCCTCGGCCAAAATTTGGCCGAAGGGTATTGTCGTCGTCAAGTACGTCCGTCCGTCCGTCTGTCGTTGCGTCTATCTGTCCGTCTGTCCGTCACACCTTTGTCGCTACCAAGATATCTTTAGAACGACTTAACCTAGGCACACCAAACTTGCAGTGCACATCCATATGCTCAGGACTCAGAATCCTATTGAATCTGGACCCGATTGGTTGGAAACTTTGGTGGCCATCTTTAATTTATGCGAAACCATCACAGCTTTCTCATTACCAAGATATCTTTAGAGCGACTTACTCTAGACACACCAAACTTGCTGTGCACATCCATATGCTCATGACCCAGAACCCTATGGAATCTGGACCCGATTGGGTGGAAACTTTGGCGGCCATCTTTAATTTATGCAAAACCAAAAATCTTATGTATCTCAGGTACCATTTCGCTGTTCAGTGTGAAACTTGGTATGGATCTCGATGCATCAAGAACTTCAAAGGAATGACTAAACCAGTTCTCTGCTTCGAAGGAACCTTTGGTGGCCATCTTTAATTTATGCAAAGTCTTTAATGATGTATATCTCTGATACCATTTAAGTGTTCTATACTAAACTTGGTACACAGCATCGATGTATCAAGTGACTTGCAATGAATAACCACATCAGTTCCTCTGAGTGGGGGGAAGGATGGGCGGCCATCTTTAATTTATGCAAAATCATTAATTATCTCTATCTCTGATAACGTTCAAGTGCTCGATGTAAAATTTGGTATACATCATCGATGCATCAAGAGACTTATGATAAATGACAGTTCTGGTTTGTCTGATTGGATGGAAAGCTTGGTGACCATCTTTAATTTATGCAAAATCTTTAATGATGTGTATCTTTGATACCATTTCAATGTTCTATACGAAACTTGGTGTATAGCATCGATGTATCAAGAGACTTACAATGAATCACCCCGTCAGTTGCTCCGAGTGGTGGGAAGGATGGGTGGCCATCTTTAATTTATGCAAAATCATTAATGATCTGTGTCTCTGATACCGTTCAAGTGCTCGATGTAAAATTTGGTATACATCATTGATGCATCAAGAGACTTATGTATTAAAGAATACCGGTTTCTCTGATTGAATGGAAACCTTACGGGCCATTTCTAATTGCAAAATTTTTGATAATTTGTATATTTGTCACTTGACTGCATGGTGTTCCTGACAACTTGGTTCAAATTGAATACATTATTAATTGCTGGCGCCCAGAGCCGAGGGGTTTTCAGATGCGCAGCTTCATATCAAATGTTGTTAGAATGATGTGCTCTCAAATTCAAACAAAAAAAAAAGAAGAAAATACAGAGCAGAAAAATGTACTTGTTAAATACATGGAAAGTTATAACTCCATCTTCTAGTCCATAAACTGAACCGTTTCTCATTTTTTTCCAGATTACTCACGGTCTACAGACAGAGTTAAATAGGTTGTACAAAATGTTCTGTGAGCGTCATCCTTACTTTGAACCTGGAGGAGGCAAGGTCTCTGTAGTCGCTCATTCCTTAGGTAAGTTTTCTGCTATTGGTATTTCTGAAAGTGAACTGATTCCCAGCTGGTGACATGTAATCTAGTCCGTTAATACTACTGTGATAATTAGGCATCCCCAGAGATTGTATTTTTGTCTGTTTCTTCTTCCTCTTTGACCACTGTTGTCTGTCGGTTAAGTTTTCAATTCCTCTGTCAATCAACTTCAAATTTGTTGTGCATATTGTTGCTGTCTAGAGGAAGACACCAATTGATTCTCAGCTCTGACCGAAACGGGGAACTTGCTTTTTTCCCACAGTTCAATTTTTCACTTGAACCTATGGTAAGTAGCTGTCAGTGTTGAAGGTCAAAAGAGTAGCTGACCATTGGTTCAATGTACACGTATGACCTCTATACTGATTTTCATATTCTCATTTGCATCTACAGCACAATCTCTTGTGATTGGTTCACGACCATGGCTCATACCCATTCATTCATGTTTGTACTATGGCCATAAAGGAACTTAGGGAATTAGTGATACATGTATATGTACATGCATGTCTCCCAAATAGATGGATAAACCTTCACAGAGACCGTGGCGATACAAAATCTTAATTTTTTATTTTTTTTATTTTAAGTCACTGACACCTGGAGATATGTGCCTTTAAAACTAGAAATGATCATCTCATTATATACCTCCTGACTTTGTATTTTTTTGGACAGCGCTGAAAATCAGAAAGATTCTTTCTGAATTTGGTATCTGGTTAACATGTCGCAAGATGTTGCTCAGGATTGTATTTCATTGATGTATTTCCACCAACTGTGCATCAACTTAAAATTTCATTTCTTGATATTAAAAAAAGAATGGCAATACATTCTTTCAAAATTTGGTATGTAGATATGCCCACAAGATCATCACACTCCATAAAGATTTGCCCATAGGTGTCGCCACCTGGGACCAAGTTAACAGTTCGTTTTTCACAACAGCAAAAATTGAATGACTGGATTCTTCTGACTTTGGTTTATCAATATCTTGCCTCAAAATGTTGCTTGGTATTCCGTTTCATCTGCATACACCCATGAATGGTGCCGTCTGGAGGCCATGCTCAAAACTTTTGTTTTCGGACAGTAAAATCAGTGGAATTTTTTACTTTGAGAAAGCACATTTTTTTTCTTACCCTTGTTAAAGGGATCACTCTGAATAAATAAGGATTAGATCTGAATAATGATATGCCAGTCTTCATTTTGTCTTTCAATTTTCCAACAATATTGCTTTGTTATATACTGGCTCTATATAATTTGATACATTTACAGGTGCTGTGATAACTTATGACATACTGGCCGGCTGGAACCCTATACACGTGTATGACCAATTCCTCACAGATGTCATTGTGAGTAAAAATGCTCTTCTGCATATCTTCTAAAATACCCACATTTTTATGTGCATTCAATTCAAAGAAGATTTACTGTTGCCACTCACGATTTGAATTAAAGATTACAAATATATGTCCCCTCCCCTCATTGTTTTCATGTAGTTATTGTAGTAAAATACTGTTGCAACTTTGAATATGATAACTGCTACAGTGGTTGTTTGATACAGTACGTGTACATGTATATAATAGAGAATGATTTAACTGTATAATGTTATTGCAGGATGTTTAACTGTGCAGTGCCTAATGGTTTTGGAGGATGTTTAACTGTATAATGTTACTGTGGGATGTTTATCTGTGTACGCAATGCTATTGTGGGATGTTTAACTATGTAATATTATTGTGGGATGTTTAACTGTGTAATGTTATTGTGGGATGTTTAACTATGTAATATTATTGTGAGATGTTTAACTGTGTAATGTAATTGTGGGATGTTTAACTGTGTAATGTTACTGTGGGATGTTCAACTGTGTAATGCTAATTTTATTGTGGGATGTTTAACTGTGTAATGTTAATTTTATTGTGGGATGTTTAACTGTGTAATGTAATTGTGGGATGTTTAACTGTGTAATGTTACTGTGGGATGTTTAACTGTGTAATGCTAATTTTATTGTGGGATGTTTAACTGTGTAATGTTAATTTTATTGTGGGATGTTTAACTGTGTAATGTTACTGTGAGATGTTTAGCTGTGTAATGTTATTGATGGATGTTTAACTGTATAATTTTATTGTAGGATGAAGAATCCACCAATGCTCATGGATCTACTGAAATGTTGGCTGAACTTGACAAAGCCAAAACTAGGTTTGTACATGTAGTGTATTACCCCTTGGCCAAATTCCCCCCCCCCCCCCCTCCCATCTGTTCATATTCGTTGTTATCATGACATCCCTTGAAGGACTACAGTTAGGCTGCCAAATTCATACAACCATTATAGCCCTGGTGATGGGCCAGAGATGCCACTGAAGATGACCGACTCTGACATATTTTTCGTTTCGAGGTAAATTTACACATAAAAATATGGACTTGATGCTATTATTAATGTTGTTGCACAATATCTCTAGAAGCTTTGGAGTTAGCCTTCCTAGGTTTACACCACAGATACATATCTGCTTATTTTTCACAATTGTATTGAGTTGCTTGACTGACCTTGACCTAATTTATAAGGTTAAAGGACGTTTGTCCACCATTGGTTAAACAGAACCTATCATGGATTAATGATGTTATCTAACTCATCTCACAGTACCATTCAGATTAAATGGGTCCAATTGTCCAATATTTCATGAAGAATCCGGGCTAGTGCTTCTATATACACAACACATAATCTAGAATTGTACCTTGTATAAGCATATGTTATTGTTTTGTTTCTCAATCTTGATATTATCCCCTGACATTCTCTTGAATAAGTCCCAGTACATGACTGAATAAAGAATTCATTTGTGGTACAATTTTGAATTCAGAATGTGAACAATACTGTACCTCCTTTCTTTGTGAAGAAACAATTAATTTCCTGCATTATACCTGCAGTAAATCTTGCTCTTCCAGTTCACCCATGACTAGAATCTTTTTGTATTTGATGGATGACTTTACATATCAGAAGGGTACACTTATTCGGATTGGACACACATGGATACAAAAATATTTGCACCAGTGAACAATGTGGATTTGCATGTACTTAGGTTGTGTAGCTTGCATGACGGCTTCTCTGGGTAATGACTTGAAAGTAAGATTACTAAATTTGTTCAGCAGGATAACCTTTTAATCTAAACTAATTAAATAGGGAGATGGCATTCTTATGGATAATGAGGCCCTGAAAATACAGATTGACTATGGATTTCCTGAAATCTGAATGTTTTAATGTTGTTGCTCATTGCTCATGTTACATGAGGATTCTGTTAAATTTCTCAGGGTGATGGAATTGGAAACCTTGCTGACCTCGCTACATGAACGGCAGCTGAAAAAAACACCAACTTTAACGTTCAAAGTAAGTGATGCACTGTACAGCTCCTACAGTTAAACCGTTGACCATTTAAAGTTGTCTCTCAGTGTTTCGAAAATATAGCACAACTTATCCCGAGTTATTTTGTCATTAAATAATTCTGTGAGTGTATAAATATATTTGGATATGTTTCATTTAACCCCGCTTAATTACAGGAAACATTAGCCTATGGCTACTTTCTGACAGAAATGAGATCTGGATATGTCATATGAATTACACTCTGTCTTGTAGGTAGATTCTCAATTCCCTGAGCAGGTATATTTAACAGCTGTATTCTGGTGTATTCTGGATGAATTCTGGGGCTGTATGAAGGTGTTGAAGGGCTGGGAAAGCTGGATGTTTACTTAACATATGATACTGGGGTATTTCTCACATCTACGAGAATATCTTATCATCTGAGAACGAAAACTGATATTCCCTTTTTTCCAGCTCCTAGTGGATGCAATTTGATATGGGTAGGATTCAAAGAGTGATGTGCTAACCTGAGTGCGGTGTTGGAGTTGCCATTAAATGTATCGCCAAGAATTTCATGATATCACTTGAATGTTCCTTCTTTATGTTCTTTTCAAGTGTTTATATTGGTGTGTTTCTAGTGGTTTGGGGTTGCCTGTTGGAGTGGTGAATTTCTCACAAGAAGAAGTGTCAACTACATGGACTGTTGTTACATGGATTCAATACTTTCATGTCTTGATTATAACCTTCATTGTAGTTATCAAATACTAAAGTATGCTTAGTAGGCATGGTCAGTACAAATAACATTTCTAACACTTCTCTGCTACATATACATGTACCTAGGCCATCAATTCCCCAGTGCTGTAAATATACTTGCAATTTGATGGACAAAGGTACTACATGTAGGTGGTCATTTGGCAGATAATGCTTACTACAAGTTAGATTTTTCTTCAGATGGAATGGGAAAGTTTGTCAATTCCATAAGAAAATTGGGTAAATGCTGTGTCAACCAGGAAGCAGGAAGGGGCAGATTTGTTGGTAGATTTGCTGACAAATTCCATTTTGTAGTTTGTAATGCACCAGCTTACAGGGCCGAGTATTGAGAGACTGCATGTGTTCTTTTTCATAGCTGGATTACGTCAGACTTGAAACATGACAAAACAAAAAAATTCACATTCTTAATTATTATTCTGCTACCACCAATGTACCACATGTACCAATTTTCTCCATGTAATCACTTTTCTTGACTCTTCCAGGTTGAGAATATATTTTGTCTGGGCTCTCCGCTGGCTGTGTTCCTGGCTTTACGTGGTATCCGTCCTCAAGGTGAAGGCACACAAGATCACATCTTGTCCACCAGCAAGTGTAGACGCATCTTTAACATCTATCACCCAGCTGATCCTGTGGTAATGCCATATTTATCGCACACAGACAAACGCACCTCAAGTTATCCAGGTGTTCCATATTGAAACACCTCAAACTTTAGCATAAAATATTGGTTTGAAAAACTGGTGTAATTATACCATGCCTGGATTTTTTCAAATGCTGATTGCACACGTCTTGCCATTTTCAATTCAAAAACCCTGCGTCCTAATGCTTTGGTTAAGATTAAAATTCCCTGCCAATGTGACTGTACTTAAAATGAATGATGACAAAGTAAAAACTACTGTATATCACACTTATTTGATAACACTGGAAGAGATTCTGTAAGAGACTGCCGCTGTGTTGAAGGAAATGTTGATCTTGGGTATTATACCATATTCACTTAATGCTATTGGATTTGATTTGAATGATCTAATAAATGAAACCACTCTAACTTTCATATCGGATTTTAAAACCTGAATTTGAACCATTTCTTTATTTTCTTGTTACAATAAATAGCTCTGAGAAGGAATCGTTGCACTCAATGACCCCCCTCAGCATTGGCCATGGATCATGTGCATATTGCACTTGAATACTTGGATTGAAGTAGGAGTACATTTTATGTATAGTGTTCTACTGTTCTTCATTGGAATTCTATTTCAAGGATAAACGTGAGTAATCTTTCTATTTGTATTTAAGGCATACCGACTGGAACCTCTGGTGTTGAAGCACTATGCCAGCATTATGCCTATACAAGTCCAGCGTAGTGTCCTGCTAAAGAGAGTGCCTTACACGAGTATCCGACCTAAAGCTTACAGCGGACACAAGATGAAGAAGAAGTCCTCAGAAAAATCTAACAAGGTGAAGAAAATCGAGACGATTGACCTAACAGATGACAAGGACGTTACTGATGATGTTGTTATAGTGGAAACTGTTGCTCAATCACAACAGAAATTCTCCTTCTGTGAGTACACTAACATCGACCATACACATATGTGTACCCCTCGATCAAGGTGGTCTTTAATCCCATCACTCACTCCATTTGCCAGTCACATTTCCTTTATACAGCCAGACATATGTTGGGATTTGACAACTTTTAAAACTTGGAACAGTGCTCATACAAGTTATGTTAGAAAATTTGAGTTGCCAAATGGCGAAGAATAATTACGGTAATTCCACTATTATAATTCAATCACAGGAAGTTCACTTTTCAGCTCTGTTATTCAAACACAGAGAAAAAGTAACATTCCCATTCTTCATTCAAATTGAAGAAAAGCCATATAATAACAAAATGTGACACTTTGTAGCTGGTGCCATGAAGACTATTTCCAGATATAAACCATTTTTGCTGCACTTCCGGTGATCGAATTATCAGGGGAATTACAGTAAATGTAGTATTTATGACCCAAATCGTAAACCTGCTTTGCTTATGCCTAATCTCCATTAGGAAGAACAATACAAACTGTTAAAAACGGAAGTTAAAACCAAAAGTTGTCTCCCCCTGGGGAGTTGTCTGCCCCTAGGGGAGCTCTCTCTCTCATCCCAGTGAGGTTACTATATAAGCTCTGCTCACGCCAATTCATATCCCTCTTTCTCTGTTTGTTCTCGAGTAGTGCACATCAAGGAAGTGTTAAAGCAATACAGCTGTGTTGTTGTAACCGACGGTTATATCCTTTTTGCTTGACTTGTTTCTTTTTCGGGAAATTCTTCTTGCATTAATTATGTCTGAGGTTTCTGTTCCGATTTCTAATTCTTGTCGTGCGTGTGGGCAAGTTTTGTCCCGTTTGGACGCCCACACGGTTTGTTTTGCTTGTAAAGATTTGTGCTATCGGCAAGCCACGTGTGCGGAGTGTTTGTTGTGGGATTCGTCTACCTGGAAGAAATATGCCCAGGCCCGACGTGCTTATTTATTGCGTGCATCTGAGGACCCTACTCTATCGGAGGTCGATAGACGGCTTTTGGAAATTGCGCTTGTAAATGACATGAAATCCAACGAGGATCTCGGGGGTGTAGGTTTAGATTTGTCACATAGATTTCAAAGTCCGGTATCATCGGCGTCTGTAAATATTCCACCGAGTGGGACCGTGGTACAAGAAGATAATAATCAGCTTCTAGACAGTCTGACCTCGACCGGTATTGCGTTGTCTGGAGTCCCTGTCAAACCGGTTTCATTGTTCAGCCCAACAAAGGCTTCTAGAGCCAGGTCGGTTTTACCGGAGCGGTCCATTGTCTCCATCGGACAAAAGAATGCTACTTCGCCGCATGTTATCTCGACTTCACCTTTGTCAATTGGTTTATCGCATGCCGTCTCTTCCAAAGGAAATAAACATCGTCGTGTGGCATCTTCTCCTTTACGGTTTAAATCTAAAGCTGGTTTATCTAAAACTGTCTCTCGTTCTATGGAGGGTCATTCGGACCCGACTTTGAATGTTCAAATTACGGACTTGCGATCTCCGGTTACTACGTATGTTGATCCGTCACATCGTCGTTCCCGTGCTTCTAAACGCCGTGCTTCTAAACGCCGTACATCGCAACGCCGTTCACGTTCTCGTTCGCCTGTACGGAGTTTCTCCGCGACGTTCTGTTACGCCGCCTCGTCGTTTGTGTTCACCCGTACGTCGTTCTCATTCACCTGTTCGACGGTCTCGTTCTCCTGTTCGTAGATCTCGTTCACCGGTTCGCCCTAGTACTATTTTACGGCCTTCCCGTTCTCCGGTACGCCATTCTCGTACTTCTGTTCGACGTTCCCGTACGCCTCCACGCCGTTTGCCACGTCGTTCTGTCTCACCTTCTCATCAAGGTCGCCAAGTTCGTCAGTCGCAGACTCCATTTCACCAGTCATGGCGTTTCTACATCTTCGGGGCATTCAAATCGAGGTATATATCGACGACATCCTCTTGTGGGCTGCAGACAAGTCCCTTCTCAACGCGCAGGTCCGTTTCACTCTGGTTGTTTTACGTCATCTCGGCTTCATTCCTCATCCTCTGAAGTCGGAGTTGGGCCCGGCGCAAATTCGCCGTTACATCGGGGCGGTGTTCGATACTCGTCTACAACTGGTACGCCCTCCAGAGGACCGTTGGATCAAAATTCAGCTGTTGATACTAAAGTTTTTGTCATCAACGTCTCAGACACGTCAGCAGTGGCAAAGTCTGCTGGGTTTACTTACTTCCACGCTGGACCTTACTCATTACGGTCGTCTCCAGGTTCGGCCGCTGCAGTACCATCTGTCTCCTTATCTACAGACGTCTTCCCTCAATCCTGCGGTTCCGGTATTGACGTCTCTACATCCACATCTGATTTGGTGGCAGTCCCGCCACAACGTCATGCGGGGAGTTCCATTCCGATTTCCGGCCCCAGTTCACCATCTTTACACCGATGCTTCCGAGACCGGCTGGGGAGCCCATCTGGACGGCCTGGAGGTGTCCGGCAGATGGTCGACTTTGGATGCCAGACTTCACATCAACCTTCTGGAAATGAAGGCAGTCATCCTAGCAGTTCAACATTGGAGTCGGCGTCTCATGAATTCGTCTCTTCTCATCGCGACGGACAACTCTATGGTCATTGCCCACATCAACAAGATGGGTACCACCCGATCGCTCTCAACATTTCGTCTGGTGTGGGATCTTTACGACTGGGCTCTCATTCATCACTGTCATCTCAATGCTCGCCATGTTCCGGGTCGGCTCAATGTCTTAGCGGACCGCCTGTCTCGTCCCGACACCGTTCTTCAGACCGAATGGCAACTTCATCCGGAGGTTTTTCGTCAGATCTGCAGCGTCTGGGAGTCTGCCTTGATCGACCTGTTTGCGACAAGGAACAATGCGCAGCTGGCCCTCTTCGTCAGTCCGATTCTGGACCCTCAAGCCTTCGCCATCGACGCTCTTTCAATCAACTGGGACAACTTCCTGGCTTATGCCTACCCACCTATGGCCCTGATTCAGGAAGTTCTTCAAAAGATTTCTCAACACGACTGCGTCATTCTGCTCGTGGTTCCGTGGTGGCCTCGTCGTCAGTGGTTTCCGGTTCTGGTTCCATTTCTCACTGCTCCGCCGCGTTGTCTTCCAGTTTGGCCCAGCCTGTTACGTCAACCGCACGGGATTCTTCATCACAACCCACGGTGGCTCAACCTACACGTCTGCAGACTATCCAGAATGCACTCTCAGTCCGAGGATTTTCAGCAGAGGTTGCACGGGCGATGGTTTCAGCCAATCGATCTTCCACATCGCAGCTCTATCAGGCGAAATGATTTCGTCGCCTGGTGCCGATCCCGACTCTATTTCCCTCGTAGCTGACTTCCTCCTTCACCTTCACCGTGATAAGAAATTTCAAATCAGCACCATTGAAGGGTATCGATCTGCTTTGGCGTCTGTTACGTCTTACCTCCGGCAGCGACATTAGCCTAAACGACAATATCTCATTCGGGCCTTCGCGTTACAGTCTCGCCATACTCGCCAGCTGTTACCGAAATGGGATATCGGTGTGGTTCTGTGTGCTCTGATTCGTCCGCCCTTTGAACCCTTACAGTCCGCTTCTCTCAAAGCTGTTGCCTACAAGACTGCTTTTCTGGCGGCTTTTGCTTTGGCGTCTAGAGTGTCTGAACTTCATGCTCTTGAGAGATCATCTATGACCTGGACAGCGGATTGGTCTCGCATTTCCTTTCGACCCGTTCCTGAGTTCATCGCCAAAAATGAGTCTGTTCGCCTAGGTCCGTGTGCTCAACGTTTGTACTCCATCCCTGCGTTATCAGACTTCGTGCATGACCTTGAAGACGACCTTCTGTTATGCCCTGTTCGAGCCATACGCCACTATCTCACTCGTGCCGATCCCGGTCGGGGCTCTCGTCGTCTATTATTCTTGTCCCTTCGGCCGTCTGCAGTGCGTGACATTACTAAGAATACCATTGCTTCGTGGTTGAAGAAGACCATAAAGTGGTCATATCAATTGGCCATTGACGCTCCCCCACTACTATCTACTGCTTCTTCTCATGAAATTCGTGCCATCGCTTCGTCATGGCCTTTATGGAAGAACTTGTCCCTTCATGACATTGTCCAGTCCTGCGCATGGACGGCAAATTCTACCTTCACTAATTTCGATCTGAGAGATATGTCAGTGCAATCAGGTAGAATGTCCATGCTTGGGCCGCTGGTGGCTGCCTAGCACGTGGTGAAGTAACTTTCAAAAAAGAGGGGGGGGGCATTTATCATCAACGCAGCAAGTCAGCCAGCTTGCTGTATCATCTCATCTCATCTCTCATTCATATCATATGTCCACATACTACATGATCACCTAAGAAAGAAGTAATAGGTCAGCTTGACAGCCACCGACTCTCAAGTCATCAATCAAGGCCTGACACAATGGTGAGTTTTAATCTTTGCCTTTACTGCGGATTTGCTTGTGTCATTTCAGGTTGAAGCTATGACCTTCTTCTAGATCATCTCAGCTGAGTCACCTGCGGTCAACTCACAAGTTCAACGTACAAAGAACTGACACTTTTGTGAGTACTATGTTTGTTTCAGGTTACCAGTGTCAGCAACAGGGATTAAAGTACAGAAAGTTGACGTAAGACGGAGAGTAGACTCAGGGCAACCGCTGTCAACTCGCAACTCATCTTACAAGACCTGATCAAGCTTCAAGGACTAAAGTACAGAGAGTTGACATAAGACGGCTTGTGGACTGAGGGTGGTGTAAGATGGTCACCGTGTATGCTGCGGATAGCAGGTAGATCGCCTCTCCCCTGTTCATACATTGCTTACCAGCCGAATACTCACAGCGCCTCAAGGCCGGAGTTCCTTCGTATTGGTAATATTGTGTACCACATCCACGATCACAGCTACATGGATGGAGACACTCAAGATAAGTAACTACTATATCAACTCCATGAATTACCCACTGCGTCACCGACCAGGGTTCCTCTTGTTGAGTATTAATGTGTCATGTCTATGCCCATGTCTGTGTCATCCCAGCGGTTACTCAGCCTGCTATTGGAGCTACAACAAGGCCGAGGTGCCCACCTCCATATGTTGGTAGTGAGGCATAAGCAAAGCAGGTTTACGATTTGGGTCATAAATAATAAACATTTATAAACAATGTTAATATTTTTAACCAAATCAAACCTGCTTTGCTTTGATTGTCGCTCCCTTCCTTCCCCTCATTCCACGGCCTTGCACACTACAGGTCTCGGATTATTACAATGAGAAAGAGGATATGAATTGGCGTGAGCAGAGCTTATATAGTAACCTCACTGGGATGAGAGAGAGAGAGCTCCCCTAGGGGCAGACAACTCCCCAGGGGGAGACAACTTTTGGTTTTAACTTCCGTTTTTAACAGTTTGTATTGTTCTTCCTAATGGAGATTAGGCATAAGCAAAGCAGGTTTGATTTGGTTATAAATAGTAACATTGTTTATAAATGTTTATTATTGTCACATGTTCTCATTACAAATAGTTGAGCATTTAACTTCTTCATGCTCCTGCATTCTGGATGCATTTTCCATCTTTGTCATATGCAGATAAACGCGTTCTATGTCGATCAAATCGATAAAGCCTGAATGTGCATGAATGCTGCATAGTTCTGACTAACAATGCAGTACACATGGACAGTTTAGGGGCTTACAAACTCTGGCAGAGAGAGAATGGTTGCTTGAGCAAGCAGGGTCGGTTTATTAATAGATTTCTCGTTAAACTGTATAGCTTTGGAATACGTTTCAGGGAATTTACAAGTACATGACTATCCAGATAGATGCAGTTATATATATCCAGATTTGATGTTTTAAGTTGCAAATATATTACATGTACTGCAATATGGAATGGCAAGACACAGACACAAGCTATTTGGTCATGGTTAGGGTTGTAGCCTGTCTTAATGAATTCGCTTGGCTGAATGGTAATAGACAATTGATTATATATATCATATCCAATAATTACAGCCGGCATGTGGTCCAGACTGGGTAAAAAGACCTCTGATCCAGTCACTTCAGAGTTAAAGGTCATACAGAAATGGGAAAAGGAAACAGCCGAGTCAAAGGCTATGGAGGTAGAGACACCTGAGAAAATCACAGCCAAAGCTGGCGACGAAATAGAACAAACAGGTATTATTTCTGAGTGGCAAGTCGATCAAAGTGTATTTGAAGAAAATATACATAGTTGGCGAAAATGAAAGCTATATTGAAGAATTTTTGGAACAGCATTGTCTGTGAGTGTGCTGTGAGCTGCCGCTCCCGGATTAAAGCGTGACATTGGTACAAATGGAATATCTCATGGAACATTGCAGTAGACTTGTACCATGCTGGCATTAATACAGCCCAATGACATTAATATACCTGACCATTTGTTGAAGGATTCAACCAGGTTTACAAAATTGACTCCACACATGCATCTGATAACTGATCAGGGTCCTATTAAACATGTGTGCCCTTTCATTCACCTTTTCCTTCCGCCCGAGATCACAATAGATCACACAGATACGTCTTTGGAATAATTTTGGTCAGTCTTAGGTCTGTATGACCATAATCCATTTCAAATTTATGGGCTTAGCACACCTGTCTGGTATTGAGCCTATATCACGATGAATATACCGTTTCTCAGCCCATTGTGTGGTATATTTATGACCATGACATATGTATGATGTAGTTTTCTCTCTTATTATAGATTTGGAATACCGACTTGACTACCAGCTTAAGGAGGGTAACTTTGAGCACAGTTATATCTCCGCCATCACCTCTCACACGTCCTACTGGTGCAATGATGATGTGGCCTTGTTTATACTGAGTCATCTCCATCCTGAACTCCAACTGTCCTGACCATCATATGATCCTTGGTGAAACAGAGCCAAGTTCGGTCAATATTTACTGCTCTGTCCATCATATGATCCTAGGTAAACTAGAGACAAGCCCTGCCACTATTTACCGCCCTGTCCAGCATATGATCCTAGTTCAAACAGACCCAAGCCATGCCACCAACTGTTATTATCTGTCAATCATATGATACTCGGTGAAGCAGAGCAATGTGACTAACTGTACTACTCTGTCCATCATCTGATACTAGGTGAAACAGACCCAAGCCATGCCACTAACTGTAATTATTTGCCAATCATATGATACTAGGTGAAGCAGAGCCATGTGACTAACTGTACCACTATGTTCATCATCTGATCCTAGGTGAAACAGACCAAAGCCATGCTGCTGTTATTCTCTGTCCATCATATGATACTAGGTGAAGCAGAGCCATGCCACTAACTGTACCACTCTGTCCATCATCTGATCCTAGGTGAAACAGAGCCATGTCACTTACTCTACCACTCTGTCCATCATATGACCCTAGGTGAAACAGACCTGAGCCATGCCACAAACTGTTATGTCAATCGTATGATACTAGGTGAAGCAGAGCCATGTGACTAACTGTATTACTCTGTCCATCATCTGATACTAGGTGAAACAGACCAAAGCCATGCTGCTAACTGTTATTCTCTGTCCATCATATGATCCTAGGTGAAGCAGAGCCATGTCACTAACTGTACCACTCTGTCCATTATCTGATCCTAGGTGAAACAGACCAAAGCCATGCTACTAACTGTTATTCTCTGTCCATCATATGATCCTAGGTGAAGCAGAGCCATGCCACTAACTGTACCACTCTCTCCATCATCTGATCCTAGGTGAAACATACCAAAGCCATGCTACTGACTGTTATTCTCTGTCCATCATATGATCCTAGGTGAAGCAGAGCCATGCCACTAACTGTACCACTCTCTCCATCATCTGATCCTAGGTGAAACATACCAAAGCCATGCTACTGACTGTTATTCTCTGTCCATCATATGATCCTAGGTGAAGCAGAGCCATGTCACTATCTGTACCACTCTGTCCATCATCTGATACTAGGTGAAACACACCAAAGCCATGCTACTAACTGTTAGTCTCTGTCCATCATATGATCCTAGGTGAAGCAGAGCCATGTCACTAACTGTACCACTCTGTCCATCATCTAATCCTAGATGAAACCGGCCAAAGCCATGCTACTAACTGTTATTCTCTGCCCATCATATGATCCTAGGTGAAGCAGAGCCATGTCACTGACTGTATCACTCTGTCCATCATATGATCCTAGGTGAAACAGAGCCATGTCATTTACTCTACCACTCTGTCCATCATATGATCTCAGGTGAAACCGACCTGAGCCAGGCCACAAACTGTTATTCTCTGTCCATCATATGGTGCTAAAGGTGAAACAGAGCCAAGTCATATCATTAACTCTGCCATTCTGTCCACCATAGTACTGAGGTGCAACTGAGACAAGCCATGTCACCAGCTCGACCAGTTTGTTCATCATATGATCCAGGTGAAACAGAACCAGGCTATATGTTCCCAAGTCACCCAATTTGTTCATATATGATCCAGGTGAAATGGAGCCAAGCCATGTCACTAACTCTACTGATGTGGTAGAATCTCGATCTAAGATTAATTTCATAATTCTGTGGAAGGTATTGGAGAAAACAGGACACTCTAATTATCCATGTAGATTTGCATTTATTTGCTAGATATTATTGAACTTGCAAATGTTCTCAGCAAACTGAAGTGTATTGGGCTCCATCATGTTTGACTAGGAGTCCTATAATAGACCCTTAGTACATGTACTATAACCTGTACTGGAAGTCCTGTATTTAGTTCTGTTGGACTGCATACTTCATTGGTTTATCCTGTATCCAGGTTGTGTTGAGTCTGTATGCCCAGTATTGGGCTCCAAGTGAGTCATGCATTGTTCTAATAATTTGTATCAGAGTGTACTGATCATCAAGTAGATCTAAATCTATGGGCTTTCCTTTATAGGTTGTGGAAATTTATTTTGGCCTTGCTTAATATCTATGCAAGCTTATGTCATAACTCTCCTGGCATCCTCTTTCCCCCCCGCCCAACCCCACCTGTTCCCACCCCTTCCCACCCACACTGCTCAAGTTCCAACAAGAAGACATCTGTAACTGTTACAAATCTGCAGTTGATTTGACTATTTCTTGGATACCAGGATTTCATGCTATCTGTACAACAGTGGGTCAAACTGGGCAGTTAATATATTATGTGTAAGATGTGTGTACAATGTACAACCTTAAGATTACTTGATGCATTCCCATTGAAAGTATGTATATATTGTAACTATATATTGTTGTTTGTTGTATATGGATGTATATATGTATGTATATATAAAGATATATTGCTGATATTATTATTTTTCAAGGAAATATAGTATGTTCGATATTCAGGTTGTAATCCTGATCTGTGTTGTGAGACTCAGGGTTAACTTCTCTGCTGATTCTTATTGACCCAGTCTGTGATTCAGGCCCAGCAAACTCCTCCATGCATGCACCCGAGTTCCTTGTCCATCCATCTATTTCTGTATGGACCAGATGTCCTGGTGCTCGCTCCATCCAGTCCTTGCGCTCTTATTAAGTTCCATGCGCTGGAACAGATTTTCACTATTATCTGGTGCCATTTTGGGTCTGCTTGACTCAAATGTTGTCAATGGGAATCAATACGCGGAGACTTCAGGTTAAACTGTCATGGCGGAGAAGAGATTCTGTTCTTCATTAAACTCATACACCAGCACCTCTCATACCGAAGTCGGTTTAGTGTCATATCAATGCTCTATTGCATTGCATGGAGAGCAATGTTGGTGATCGCTTGGTGCATGGAAATGCTTAAGTGACTTCGGGGCAGACATGAAATCCACTGAACTTCAGCCAAAATCGTGAAATACTCTTATGAGCACAAGAATTGGAAGGAGCAAGTGCCAGGATTTCTAGTCTAAGCACACAGAATTGGCCTAGAGCACATAGAAATGGGTGTGTGCATGGAGTTTGCTAGGTCTGCGATTTTTATACATTATTTCACTGTCAGCGGACAAGCTCCCTAGTTTTTACCCCTCGGGCAAATTTTGCCCGAAGGACCCCTCGGGCAAATTTTGCCCGAAGGGTATAATTGTCGTCATCAGCGTCGTCTGTCCGTCTGTCTGTCTGTCCATCTTTCTTGTGAACACGATATCTCAAGAAGAATTACAGCCAGGCATTGTGAATTGATACCACATATGTATTGGGAGAAGGGTCAGAAGCCTATTAAAAATGACTGACCTTGACCTATTTTATCAAGGTCAAATTCTAGTATTTGCTATATTTTTTTAAGAATTGAAGCTAGGGTCTCCAAATTGATATTATATATGCAACTCGTGATTGACTAGAAGTCTATCCCAGTTGACTGACCTTGACCTATTTTTTATAGGTCATATACTGTTTATTGTGATATAAGATGAAGAAATAAAGCTAGGCTTTCCAAATTAAGACTATGTATACATCTGGCGAAGGTCCAGAGGTGTACTGAAGATGACTGACCTTGATCTATTTTATCAAGGTCAAATTATAGTATTTGCTATATTTTTTAAGGATTGAAGCTAGGGTCTCCAAATTCATATTACTTATGTAACTGGTGATTGGCTAGGAGCCTATCCCAGTTGACTGACCTTGACCTATTTTTTCAAGGTCATATACGGTTTATTATGGTCTAACATGAAGAAATATATCCAGGGTTTCAAAATTGATACTATGTATACACCTGGTGAAGGACCAGAGGTGTACTGAAGATGACTGACCTTGACCTATTTTATCAAGGTCACATTTTAGTATTTGCTATATTTTTGGAAGGATTGAAGCAGGGGTCTCCAAATTCATATTACTCATGCAACTCGTGACGGACTCTAAGCCTATCCCAGTTGACTGACCTTCACCTATTTTTTATAGGTCATATACTGTTTATTATGGTCTAACATGAAGAATATAGCTATGCTTTTCAAATTAATACCATGTGTACATCTGGTGATGCTCCAAAGGTATGCTGAAGATGGCTGACCTTGACCTATTTTATCCTTGACCTCTTTTCTCCAAGTCAGATTCTATTTGGTACAATATTCTATGAAAGATTATATCTACATTGTACAAATTTATATCACTTATGGCTGGAACTGAAGACTAATGAAGAATATCACTGACCTTGACCTATTTTTAAAAGGTCAAAGTCTATATGTTAAGTTTAAGATCTCCAAGTTCATGTTCCCTATGCGATTAGAATTGACTTGAACATTTTTTAAGATGACTGACCTTGATCTATATTTCCAAGATAAAATTACCTGATTGGATTATAAGCTTTTTAAAAGAGTATATTTAGAGCTAAGAATTCGGTCATACTCTACCAGAACCTCCGGCCTTGGCAAAAGCTGAACTACAGTCAACCCTACTAGATCACATTTTTGTTATCTAGTTCTAAAAATACACTGATGTTGGTATACAATGCATGATTGCTGGGTGTAGACAATAACTGATAGCCGAGGGGTATTGAAGCCCATGTCTATAAACTGTGACCTTCGATGAATACTGCTATAGTGCCATATGGTGAATATCATGGATAATTCTGAAAAGACGTGTTAAACTAGCACTTAAGGGGGGTCAGTAGATTTTGATACTTCCAAAAATGAAGATATCTCAAAGATTTTTAAAAAAATTGGATACACATATTTGAAAAAAACATCATTTGCACAAAGATATATATATCTGGGATTTTGGCCCTAAATCAGGAACATATTATATGCCAAAGTAAAAGAACAAACTTCATTAAACTTGCAGGGTATATCTTTGGTGTGTTCCTTTGTGCAACTAAGAAGTTTCAAGCAAAACTAACTATTGGAAACAAAATTTAAGCTGTTTTACTGAATTACAGTATATATATACGCGTATGCCTGGTTGTATTTAGTTTAAATCAATAAAACAGCTCAAATTTTGTTTCCAATGGGTAGTTCTACTTGAAACTTCTTATTTGCACAAAGGAAAGAAATACCCTGCACGCTTGATGAAGTTAGCTCTTTTACTAGGGCATATAATACATTCCTAAGTTAAATACCAAAATCCAAGATGGCTGCCATTACCATGGCAACCGATGTATACATCTTTGTGCAAATGATGTTTTTTTCAAATACTTTTGATCTTATATCCAATATATATAAGAATCTTTGAGATAACCTCATTTTTATGCCCCCCCCCCCCAGCGATCGCTTTGTCCATCTGTCTGTCCGTCCATCCGTCTGAATTTCTTGTCCGAGCGATATCTCGGTTAATGTTTGATGGACAGGACTGAAACTTGCATGGAATGTGGCCAGTGCCTCGTAGTTGTGCAGCGTAAACTTTTTTCCGAGTTCTGGTATAATCCACAGTTGTGCAATATAAAGTTTCTGCCTGTTTCGCTTATATTTATGCCCCCCCCTCTAATTAGAGGGGGGGGCATATAGCGATCGCTTTGTCCGTCCGTCTGTCCATCCGTCTGTCCGTCTGTTTGTCCGAATTTCTTGTCCGCGCGATATCTCGGTTAATAATTGATGGACAGGATTGAAACTTGCATGGAATGTGGCCAGTGCCTCGTAGTTGTGCAGCGTAGAGTTTTTTTTCCGAGTTTCGGTATAATTTTCAAGAGTTATGGCCCTTTTTCTGAAATCTCTGTGAATGGGACTTGTCCGGGCTGGATCTTGGTTAATATTGTATGGACAATTATGAAATTTGCAGGGTATGTGGTCAGTGCCCTGTAGTTGTGCAGCGTGAAGTTTCTCCGCGTTTCGCGTATATTTTCAAGAGTTATGGTCCTTTGTTCATCAAGTCTTTGTGGATTGGGACTTGTCAGGGCTGGATCTCGGTTAATATTGTATGGACAAGTATGGAATTTGCAGGATATGTGGTGAGTGCCCTGTAATTGTGCAGCGTGGCGTTTCTCCGCGTTTCCTATACATTTTCAAGAGTTATGGCCTTTTTGTTCTTGAAATCTTTGTGAATTGGGACTTGTCCGGGCTGGATCTCGGTTAATATTGTATGGACAAGCATGGAATTTGCATGATATGTGGGTCAATGCCCCATAGTTGTGCAGCGTGAGGTTTCTCTGAGAGTTATGGCCCTTTGTTGATCAAACCTAAGTGAATGGGATATAATTATTTATCCAGGCTGGATCTCAGTCCATAACCGATTTGGACGGGGAAAATGGCTATGAAATTGTTATTCTACATTCCAAAGCAGACCACATAGGTCCTGAAGTATGAAATTGCCTCAAAAAGAGTGAATTGGATGCAAAATTCAAAGTTCACGATCGCTTCATAATTTCACCACAATATACTCCCAAGGAATGTAGATCTCATAACCAGGTCACATTTTTGGATTTGGCGAAAGCCCCGGGCGACCATCTTGCATCAAAACATTGTATTATTACTTGTTGGTCGATACTTGGAATATGTATTATGCGAGGCATGCCGGAAAAAGTGACTGAAACAGAATTTTTATAATTAGCCAAATTAGGCCTCCACAGACCAATACAGAACAGAACAATGGCGGAGCAGTGTCAGATTAAAGCGGAAGCGGGGGCGGGGGCATATAATTGAGCAATCTCTGATTGCTTCCTTGCTGTGTTTCAAGAGTTATGGCCCTTTGTTCCTGAAATCTCCGTGAATTGGGGAGTTGTCTGGGCTGGATCTCGGTTAATATTGTATGGACATTCACGTAATTTGCAGGATATGTGGTCAGTGCCCTGTAGTTGTGCAGCGTGAAGTTTCTCCGCGATTCATGTATATTTTCAAGAGTTATGGCCCTTTTTTTCTTCAAATCTTTGTGAATTGGGACTTGTCCAGGCTGGATCTCAGTTAATATTGTATGGACAATTATGAAATTTGCAGGATATATGGTCAGTGCCCTGTAGTTGTGCAGCGTGAAGTTTATCCGCATTTCGCATATATTTTCGAGAGTTATGTCCCTTTTTTCAAATCTTTGTGAATTGGGACTTGTCCGGGCTGGATCTCGGTTAATATTGTATGAACAAGTATGAAATTTCCATGATATGTGGTCAATGCCCCATAGTTGTGCAGCGTGAAGTTTCTCTGCTTTCGGTTATATTTTCAACAGATATGGCCCTTTGTTTATGAAACCTAAGTGAATGGGATATATTTATTTGTCCAGGCTGGATCTCCGTCCATACCCGATTTGGACCGGGAAAATGGCATTTTATATGTTATTCTACATTGCGAAACAGACCACATAGGTCCTGAAGTATGAAATTGCCCCAAACAGAGTGAATTGAGTGAAAAATTCAAAGTTCACTGATCACTTCATAATTTCACCTCAATATACTCCCAAGGAATGTAGATCTCATAACCAGGTCACATTTTCGGATTTGGCGAAAGCCCGGTGACCATCTTGCATCAAAACATTGTATTATCACTTGTTGGTCGATACTTGGAATATGTATTATGCGAGGCATGGCAAAAAAAGTGATTGAAACAGAATTTTTATAATTATCCAAATTAGGCCTTCACCGACCAATACAGAACAGAACAGTGGCGGGGCAGTGTCGGATTAAAGGGGGCATACAATTGAGCAATCTCTGATTGCTACCTTCCTATGTTGAAAGAGTTAAAATATTCTACTGACGATCCAGAGCTGATATTTCACATCTCCCCTGTATGTACATGTATGATGGTCTGTGTATACTGTTTACCCTTCAAAGACACTTTATGCATAAAACAGTGATACCTGCGCTGCTTTTGAGTGTTCTCCAAACGGCTCCTTCAGTTATCCATGGCCTTGGCTTCTGAAGAATATGTAACCAGGCAGAGGTCCAGAAAATACATCATTGAAACTGTCAAGTGTCCACAAGTACATGTAGCCCTGAGATATTTTAGCCTTCTTTTAATCCCATGACCCATCCATTGGTTACTCTATCGACTACAAATCAATGACCCTGCCACCTGACATCACCCATGTAACATGTTATAAATTTAATTGTCAATGCAGGATCAATGTACAATTGGAATGAGAAAATAATGGAGCTTTAATTTGGTGTGCCTGTTTACATACAGGACTTCATACCTTGCTGCGCCTACACTACTCTCAGCAAACACCCTCCATTTAACATGGACATGCTGAATCAACCATTGACATTTTCAAATGTTTGCAAATCAGTCATGAGAACAATTACTTTGGTGTTACATGACTGATTGCTGATTAAATTGAATGCAATTGTGTTCCACCATATTTTCTTTTTAGCAGTACAAGTCCAGTGATCCTGTGTTGAAAAATAAATTAATTTTGTATGCATAAGCAATGTCAGATTTCAGGATAATTTAGTTGACACGGCTGCACAATGCATCCTGGGATTGACAGATCCTGGGATTGAAAGAAATTTGAAACTGTTATCAGGGTTGAGGGTTATTATCTGTTTGGCATTAATTCCTAAACGTTTCCAAAGAAGATGTCCATCTGGACTTACTGTGTCAATTGATTTACTGTATGTATTACCCTCAGAATCCATCATATTATAAAGTAACACTCCAACACTGCAAAAAATTATGATATCCTCAATATTAAACAAAAAACTGGGATCAGTGGATTATGACTGAAACACTGTCATTGACTGGCTGATCACATGCCAATGAAAACACCGTACCAGATTTCTCTTGAAAATTTGAATTTACCAATCAAGTGTTGCCATACTGAAGTATTTTTCTTGATGCACTGGAATATCCTTAACAGTTCATTAATGCTTGTGTACTTGACTCACTGATGATATTGTGACTACATGGTTAAATATATGTATATTGGCTATCCATTGTGAATTTTCATCTGGTGCAGATGTACAAATGTTTGTCAACCCTGAACATAAGAAAGTAGTTTTTCTTATCATCCAATATTGCCTGTATTCATGGTGTACTGTTCTAATATTTTGTTTCCATTCAGTTCAGCTTACACAAATTTGGAGTCGGCTTTATAATTCATCATAATTTTTTTTTTATAATTTGTTTATTTACCGAAATGAATACTCACGGCAAAATGAACCAGTTTGCTACCTAAGTCTTAAACCTGCTTTAATTAATGCCATTAATCCCTTATTAATTGCACAATCAAACGTAGAAAACGGAAGTTTAAAAGAAAAAGTTAACTCCCCTAGGAGAAGAGTTGTCCGCCCCTAGGAGAGCTCTCCACCCAAATCCAGCGTGGTCACTATATAGGCGACTGTAGCCTCATTTCTCATCCTCTTTCTCTTGTTTGCTCGAGCAGTGCACATCTAGGGAAGTATTCAGAGGCAATCTTACAACATTGGTTGTTGTTGTCTCGCTGGTGTAATATCCTTTATCAAGTATTGTTTTTTGTTATTCATTCGGAACTTACTTACTGTATTATTATGTCTGAAGTTCCGACTGGTATTCCTTGTCGTACGTGCGGGAAAAATTTATCCCCTTTAGACGCCCACTCGGCTTATTTTTCTTGTAAAAATTTATGGTACCGGGCGTTCCACGTGCGCGGAATGTGTATTATGGAATCCGACGGCTTGGAAGATTTATGCCCAAGTCCGTCGTGTTTTTCTGTTACATGCTTGTGATGACTCGTCTATGTCGGAGATCGACAGACGGGCCTTAGAAATTTTCTTTGGTCAATGTTATGTAGTGTAATGAGATCTTGGCCAAGCTGGTCAAGACCCAGAGGCTCCCGTGTCAGTTTGTAAACCATCAAGCGGTACCCTCCTACACGATGATAATTCCAGGTTGTTAGTCAGTTTGACCCGGTTCGGAGTCTCTTTGTCTAGGGTCGATCCAAAACCCGTTTCTTTGTTACGCTCAACAAAGACCAGGCGGTTGCCTGGCCATTCTGTTGTCTCCGACAAACAAAAGAATTCTTTGCCTCAGGTTCCAATATCTTTCAGTCACCACATGTTTCTTCTGGAAGGAAGAAAACAAATTAACTGTAAATCTACATAGTTTATTTACGTCGCTAAATATTGGTGTTGGCGGAGATTTTAAATTCCCTTGAAATGATCGTCTAACGATGTTTTTCTAGAAGTCATTATGGAATTCTCATGTGTAACTAATGACACAGCTCCCCGGGAAATACGGCGCCCAACATTCTGTTTTGTTCGGTCGGTATGTGAGCCCATTGTGTTGTACTCTAAACGAACAGGTTTGTGTTTCGTCATGATTTTATCCATTAAATTGTTGTATAAATCTTTACCAAGAATGTGAGTACGACCCTTGTGTGACGCGGGAGGTTCGTCTTTCTCCGCCGGGGAAATACGATTCTTTATAAGCCGTCCGTCATTGTCCATGTTGTTGTTGTTGTTTCGGACTTTGATAGTTCGTTACTTCATGCATTCAATTATTTGGTCCTACCAAGAAGGTAATCTCTTGTTATATCAACTATTATTATGTAATTGTGATATCCTGTCTTCAAGAGAGAACTTATGGGGTTTTATTCTGCCCCTCATGTTTATGTGTTTGTTGTTTTTGTGTACGTAACCACAACTCAACTCGATTAAACGATGCTATAATAATAATGTAATGGATGTTACGGAACTTCAATGCTACCACTGTTTGTTGCATTTTAATGAGCGTCTTTGCTGATCTCTTTGTGATTAGGTCGATCTACAAAGGGATCTCCTGTTGGTTATCGTGAGTATGCAATCCGATTACCCACTGTTTATTATGAAACTGTGTTATGCCTTGGTATACAACTTTGTTTTATACATGCCATTTGTTCCAAACTGGTTCCATCTGTATACTGTATTTCGCGTATAATTCAGATGGAGTTATGCACTAATTTTAATTTCTTCACTATGAGAAAATTTAAAATTATATGCTTTGGTATACAAATTTGTTTTATACATGTGATTGTTTCTCACCAAACTGGTTCCATCTGTATACTGTATTTCGCGTATAATTCAGATGGAGTTATGCACTAATTTTATTTTCTTCACTATGGGAAAATTTAAAATTATATGCTTTGGTATACAAATTTGTTTTATTCATATGTTTGTTTCTCACCAAACTGGTTCCATCTGTATACTGTGTTTCGCGTATAATTCAGATGGAGTTATGCACTAATTTTAATTTCTTCACTATGAGAAAATTTAAAATTTTATGCTTTGGTATACAAATTTGTTTTATACATGTGATTGTTTCTCACCAAACTGGTTCCATCTGTATACTGTATTTCGCGTATAATTCAGATGGAGTTATGCACTAATTTTAATTTCTTCACTATGAGAAAATTTAAAATTATATGCCTTGGTATACAAATTTGTTTTATACATGTAATTTGTTTGTTCTCACCAAACTGGTTCCATCTGTATACTGTATTTCGCGTATAATTCAGATGGAGTTATGCTCTAATTTTAATTTCTTCACTATGAGAAAATTTAAAATTACTAGCGTGGTGGGATTGTTTGTTGACCGGCCAAGGATCAAGTCTATTGACTCGTAAGTCGTGAAGTCCTCTATGGTTCCAAGTATCTGGGACGAGTATATTCGTCCCAGCAAGTATGTATTTCGGTACAGTTTACTAGAGCATCAAACTGCTTTTTAGTATGGTTATTGCTGTTCTTCCTCTTCTCGACAAATTGTTCGTGTTAGGTCATTTCAAATTGTAAATTTTTGAATAACCTCACTTTCCGGCCGGCGAGAGACTTTAAATGTTTTTCCTCTCTTCGGGAAATTAAAATTCTTTAAGGAGCTTTTTGATTCCTGCAAAATCTTTGTTCTGAATGATGGTCTGACTATTTGGTTATTGATAGTAACATTACTGTAAATGTTTAACATTCTCTCCATATAAACTCCAGTACTGGATTTCATGTACAGGAGTCAAATTACATCGGAGAGGTCATACGGTAACCAGGTTCATTGACACATTTCTCATGTTCACTGACACAAAGATCCATAATCTCATTTATCACATTGAGTTTACATTTGGTGATTAACGCTACAGACATTTAATATGTTCATCTCTACTGCGTTTAAAGAGAAGGAAAATTTATTACAATCGACTTCGGGGTTACTGTTTGCAACGCCCTTCTGTTATGTCGTGTACTTTTATAAGTTTGTATCCTGCTCTGTTATGAGCATGTATATTCATTAAGTTGTTGTGAATGAGGAAATCATTACGTTGTTTATCATATACAACGTTTTTCTCGCAATTTTCACATTACGCTTTCCTGTTACACCTTGACGATATGTTCATTACGCCGTCATGTGTCTCTCCTACACCTGTGCGTCGTTCCTTTTCATCGGTTAGACGTTTCCAGTACGCCATAACGCCGTTTGTTACGTCATTTCTTCATTTGCGAGATGCATATGTTATATCCATTCGTTTGGCGTCAATCTTCCACTGGTATCAATTCCTCTCAGGGTTTTCACATTGTGATTTACTTAGCTTCGTCGTTACTCTATGAAGAGAGTTCTGTTCAGACCTTGTTGTTTCCAGTCTGGGTTCAGAATATCAAAATTGTATTCGAATCAACAGTATTTGGTTAAATACTGTTATATGGTATAGGTCTGTGGATTATGGACGTGAATATTCTCTGAGGACGACGGCGGGATTGTGTATGGCGGACTAGTCACCTTTAATAGAATTCAGCACAGTGTTGTTTTAACACAGATTCATGTTGACTTTACACACAAACATTATGTTGAGATCCTTTTACCTTAGGATTGTGCTTAAGCTACACAATGTTTTTCATGGTGTACTTGAGGGACAGTTTTTCCGACTTTCTCCTTCAAGTACTTTATTCCTGTATAGACCGTTACACCAATGGTTAGACTTGACATTATAATTCTGTCATCAACCTTAGCGTTGTTTATTGTATGTCGGACCTTACTCACTGTGTTCGTCTTTCGGGTTCGGTCTCTACAGCGGATTATTTGTCCTGGTGCCGAGGTCGTTATACCATTCCCGACTCTATTTCCCTCGTAATTGACTTCCTCCTTCACCAGTATAGGAAGTCTCATTTTAGCACCAGGGTAGGAATATCTCGGCGCTTATTCGCGCCTTCGCATTACAGTCGCGTTGTACTCGCCAACTGTTACCGAAATGGGTGTCGGTGTGGTTTCTGTGTGCTCTGGTTATATCACCTTTTGAACCCTTAGAGTCCGCGTCTATAAAGTGGTGTCTTATAAGACGGCCTTTGGGGCGGCGTTTACTTTGGCGTCCAGAGTGTCTGAACTTCATGCTCTTGAAAGATCTATGTCCTGGGCAGCGGATTGGTCTTGCAATATCACGCTGGGCTCTGTATCCAGCGATCCGAGTTCTAATCTGACTCGAAACATAATGTTTCCTTTTTTCGGCCCATTCCTGAATCAACGTTCGTACTCCATTCCTGTGTGGTCAGATTTTGTACATACCCTCGAGGACGATCTTCTGTTATGTCCTGTTCGAACCATCCGTCACTATCTTACTCGTTCCGGTTCCGTGCGTGGTTCTCGGCTACGGTTATCATGTCCCTTCGCCTGTCACCAAGGCTTGATATTTAAATAAGCCGTGTAGTTGTTAAAGACCATAAAATAGTCTTACCAATGGGCAGAAGGTAGATATTCCATTGACGCCCCCACTACTGTCTTTTGCTTCTTCTATGTGGCCATCACTACACATGGCCTTTATGGAAGAACTCGTCCCTCCATGACATTGTCCTGTCTTGTCTGGACAGCAAACTCCACGTTCACAAATTTCTATCTGTATGATATGTCAATGCAGTCAGATAGGGTGACCACGCTTGGGCCACTGAGGGCTACCCAGCACGTGGTTGGTTTCTTTCAAGGAAAGAGGAGGGAACGGAATTTGTCACCGTTGCAGCAAGACACCCATCTTGCTTTTCATCATGATCGTCTTTGAAAGAAGGAATAAGTCGGATAGACGACCATGGACTCTCTAATCATCAATCTAAGATGTCTGACGCTTTGAGAATTTTATCTGTTCCTTAACTACGGTTTTGGCTTGTGTCTTTCAGCTTGAACTGACTACCTTCTGGATGATCTCAGCTGTGTCTCCTACGCTCAACTCACAGGACAAGTTGGACGTAAGGCGTGGGTGGACTGAGTATGGCGTGGCTTGACGCCCTTTAAGACCAAGAAGACCTAACACCCGAGTGGTAGAGGACCCTGATTTCTTGGTACAGTTTGACATATCACACCACGAGCACAGCTACATGGATGGAGGCACTCAAGAATAAGTATATTTGTATCATATTCATGTTTTGCCCTTTTCGTTTCTTATCTGTGTCTTCCCAGCTACTTGGGGAGGACACTCAAAAGATAGGTTAGATTAGTATCTTCCATTACTACTCCATTATTACCCGCGGCCTTGCCGGCCAGGTTTCTTTTGTTGAGATTTATGAATGAGCCTGCCCCTCCTTGACATTGTCCAGCCTTGAGTCTGGACGGTGAACTCCACGTTCACCATTTTCGATCTGAGAGATATGTCAGTCCAGTCAGAAGGGATATCCACGCTTGGGCCGTTAATAGCGGCCCAGCACGTGATCAACTAAATTCCAAAAATAGGGGGGGGGGGCGGCAGTTTGAATCATCACAGCAAATCTGCAAATTGCTGTATCATCTCATTCATACTATTGGTCCACAATTGATTGATCTCATATTGAAGGAAGAAATAAGTCAGATGGACGACCTTGGATCCTCTAAAGAGATGTCAGACACTGTATCATCACCCTAAGATGTATGTATCCATGGTGAGTGTGATCTTTACCTTAACAGCGGTTTTGATTGTGTCCTTCAGGTTGAATCTGACGTCCTTCTCAATGATCTCAGCGCCGTCTTTGCACTCAACTCCCTAAAATGATGGTTGGATGGAAGACGATTGTGGACTGAGAGTGGTGTGACTTGGCGATCACTAGGCCCGGAACAGACCCTGCCTCGACCGGTCTTAGGAACAGCCAAGATAAATAAGCCATACCAAGTAGACTGTATATCCCAGGGTTGAGGTCCTCTCTTGGTATAAACGGCTTCCCGAGAAGTACCTATACACTGCGTTGCAGTACTCTCTCGGGGGGAAATTAATAATTTCCACACCACAAACACAGCTACATGGCTGTGAACAATCAAAGATAAGTACATCAGTATCTTATTCACATGTTTAACCTGTTTATATTGATAATCAAGGTTTCATTTGCTGATTATGGATTGTTCATGCTATGCCCATGTTTTCTGTGTTATTCCAGCGGTCACTTAGCCTACTTTGATATACTACAAGACCGAGGTTCCCACCTCCGTATGTTGGTACTGTGGCATTAATTAAAGCAGGTTTAAGACTTAGGTAGCAAACATCAAACATTTATAATCACTTTCTTTGTAACAGTTCATTACCTGCTTTAATTTTGTGCCTGATGATATTCCCCTCGTACCGCGGCCTTTTCATATTGGTCTCGGTTGTGAAAGAGGATCTGAAATGAGTACAGTCGCCTATAGTGAACACGCTGGATTAGGTGGAGAGCTCTCCTAGGGGCGGACAACTTTCTCCTAGGGGAGTTAACTTTTTCTTTTAAACTTCCGTTTTCTACGTTTGATTGTGCAATTAATAAGGGATTAATGGCATTAATTAAAGCAGGTTTGACTTAGTTACAAACAGAAACATTGTTTATAAATGTTTGATTTTACATCATACCTGGCAATGCCAAAACCAGAATTAGGGTTCATTTTCTCATTTTCATTCATCATGTTCATCTGAATTTTACATGCTTCTTGTGAGTTATGAGGCTGAAATGTTGAATATTCTGAGACACTCATATTTGTCATCCCTGAATATAAGAATGTAGTATCACCTTATTTTTTGTACAGTTGAAGGGGCTGAACAATTTGTTTATTGCAAAAAAAAAAAATTCTTGTCATCCAATAATTCCTGTATTCATTCATGGTGCTTTGTTCTAATATTTTGTTTCCTTTCAGTTCAGCTTTAAGTAATACATAAATTTGAAATGTGCTTCATTCATTATCATATTTATAATAATTTGTTGCAAGTCATTCAGATTCTACTCAGATTCTGTTTGATTGGTTAAGATTAGGATCATCAAAACAACCACTATCTAAGTATGGTCAATACAGCAATATTGAACAAGATTAGACTTACTTCAGTTTGAACCAACAAAGTATGGTTTTTCATTGATATGATTGATAAAGAAAAGACATTGACTTATGAGAAAATGTTTTTGATTTCATTTTCCTCTTTTTATTCTGTATACTGTTGAGTAAGAAATTGTGTTCCAGCAATAATCTCCACTCGGTCATATTTTCTCATTCTACATTGTTCTGAACTGGCTCTATATATGAATATATAAATTTTCTTATCGACTCATTTTGCACTAATAAAGTGTTCAGACGTAGTATTTACTTGTTCAACTTCAAAATTGTCTGCCTATTTTAGGCAATCTTACTGTCATAAGAATTAGAATAATTAGAAAGTGCCTTGCATTTGTGAACTATAGAGCCTGAGCATAAATATAATTTGTTACAATGTGTGTCCTATTACATATGTAAACTCGATTGTTACATTGGTTAATAGTTCTTCTTTACAAGTGTACAATGCAAGCCATAGTGTTCAAAATGATGAATATAACAGAGAATTTTACATTTGGACCATTCTAATTTATTACATTATGTTGCATAATAATATACATTATGTTAATTTTCCTTTTCACCCATGATGCTACATGTAGATACAATAGATGATTATTTCCTTGGTGCTCAAAAAATAGTTCGTCCTTGGATTTCATGAATGTGATAATAATATTTGCATATTTTATTGAATATATATATAGAGAAATTATTTACCTTGTTTTGTGCCACATCATTGAGCTAGGTTGTTTTTCGTTGCTGTCCATACATCATATTTCGTTACATTCTAGTCCCTTGGATTCGTCGAGATGAGCACACTGGTGTATCTCATTAAAAGAATTATCTCACATACATGTAGCATAGATTTTCAGTCCGGTTACATTAAGAAATCAGAGGAGTAGTGAGACGGCTGGCATTTCACGTTGGTACCCCTTAGGAAGGCGTCAACTGCAAATTATATGATGACTAGTGAGGGTCACTCAGTGCAGGAGCTAGAAGTGTCCGAAGATTGACTACTCTATCCAGAAAAGTGATGTTCAATTTAATAAAAGTGAACGGGATTGTATTATCCATGATGTCCCGTTCTGTAGAATATATCGGACAGTGAAGAAAGATGTGTTCCACTGTTTTCTCTGTGAGTTCCACATTTAGCAAGCTTCAGATGGAACATACTATGCTCAGGGATATTGCAGTGGCCACTGTGGCGTTTTGATTCACTTCAGTGTTGCGAGGCCAATGCATCCTCGCTAAAACCAGGGGTATCTCTATCCTAGATATAGCCCATGGTACACTTGGGCACTTAGCCTATACGCTTAGCCCCTGGTACATCCAAGTTGCCACATGAACAGGTACAATAAAAGCGTACCTGAGATACAACACATATCACAGATCGTTAGATTCTTGGTATGTGCTTTAGAATAGGTTAACCAGAAGACTATACTGTGAAGTGCTGTGACTCTGTCAGTATTTCGGCACCTCTTCCCACTTCCCTTCTATGCGTTGTAATTGTATCGTGTTCAACGTAAAGTAACATCCTGGATATATTGACCAATCAGATCACTTGTTTACGGCAACCAAGGCGACCGTGACATGAGATTCGAAAGCACCATAGCTTGTGGGATATACCCGGTGGCAGATAAACATGCACACACATTTTCCACAACCATGAACATTAATAAATACAAAGGAAACAAAGTTTAAAACAAAATCTATTTGAAGAAAAAATAAACCCATTCATCTACCATCAAACATCCAACAAGCCAAGCAAATGTAGGAAACACTGAAACTTTAAGGGCAGTTCGCGATGTCAATGTATCCGTCTTCACCTTCCCACTGAAGGACTTGAATTGGGTAAAATAATGCATGGATATCTATAAAATTTCACTGATCTATCCATTAATATTTTATTGTTATGCATGCTTAGATTAAATAGTTTACATTTGGTATCAGCGAATAGTTCAGCACAAAAAGTAAAACCCTAATGCAGGAAAGTCGGAAGCAAATTCAAAGTGGTACGGGCTTACGAAGCAGGGCCGGCGGAAGGAATTTTTGATTGTGGCCGGGGGAATAATATCCTAGCACTTTAGGCGAGGGTCCAGGGGCCGCCTAGGCCCCGAAAGCTTCTGGGGTCTAGATCGCTGGAGACTCGTTCTGAGCGATTTCTGGCGAATAAAATCACTCTGCAATGAAGTGTATTATTTATTGCTCAAATCTTCACCTGCTATCAATGTATGCCATATTCCTCCTATTTGGAGGTCTCTTGCAAAGAAATTATCTCCCTTGACCGTCCCCTCGATCGTCCGCTAGGTGGCGTGTTCTCCGCGCATGCCCTTCCTCTTTTTCCTTTGCAGGCTTGTCAACAAGACCTGTTTTTGAGAGAGAGTCTCTTTGTACTAGTAATCCTGGATATTTAATAAAGGCTAGGGTTGTTGGTGCTGAAGTTATCTATCAGGACTACGTTCTCTACGTAGTCCCCCTTTTTATCCCTAAAAAGACTCGCTTATTTGTCTTATTTTATGTCGATTTCAATTTCTGTTTATGCAGATTGCCGTGTGTCGACTGGACAACAACAACGACAAGCTGACCTGGCACAGACAAGTGGGGCAGACGCAAGGTTTCTTCTCTGTACGACCGCTGATATCAAGATTCACTTCAGTGTACTAACACCCAGTTGGG
Organism: Hanleya hanleyi; assembly: GCA_036873755.1. Classification (NCBI taxonomy): domain Eukaryota; kingdom Metazoa; phylum Mollusca; class Polyplacophora; order Lepidopleurida; family Hanleyidae; genus Hanleya; species Hanleya hanleyi. The sequence goes on from JAVTVY010009620.1 coordinate 41,773, forward strand.
TAGAGTACATTATAACAGAATAAAAGAATCAAGTCAAGAGAAGTCTTGGTGAAGATATCAGCCACACAAGCCCTACTTGCCGATTTCAGTCTGACGACAATCAAGCCAGCGCCATCCCCGGATTCTTCCAAGTGGAAAGTACAGCCGACTACAAGTCCGGACAAGATTTCCTGATATAGGGAAACAAGTCAGCTTCATCTTGGGGGACTCCACCAGTCGACGACAGCACCCGGGCTCCAGTCTCCAGCTAGCGGACGGGACCCGGGAACATACTCAAGGTCGCCAAGACCGGGACTCCGGCCGTACATCGGGAGATTTCAAGACCGGGACTCCGGCCGTACATCGGGAGATTGCAAGACCGGGACTCCGCCCGTACATCGGGAGATTGCAAGACCGGGACTCCGCCCCTACATCGGGAGATTGCAAGACCGGGACTCCGCCCCTACATCGGGAGATTGCAAGACCGGGACTCCGCCCGTACATCGGGAGATTGCAAGACCGGGACTCCGCCCGTACATTGGGAGATTTCAAGACCGGAACTCCGCCCGTACATCGGGGGATTTCAAGCCCGGGACTCCGGCTGTACATCGGTGGATTCAAGCCGCATTACCGAAGGCCGAAGATTTCTCCGAAAGTTAAAGTCAAGTCAAGATTTGCTTCATCGGAGAAGACACAGTCACGGACCCGGCACCGGAGCTCCACTACTAGCACGGACCGGGAACAGACTTCCGAAGACAGCTCCCGTTCATCCAAGTCTCCACAAGTCAAGAAAAAAAGACAAGTCCACGAGCCGGGCCCCGGCGAAGAGCCGTACCATGGAGCAGTGGACAAGACTACAGTTTGGAGCACAGATCGGGATCATCACTCATCTTCGGAGAAGTCAAAGACATAGACCCGGACCCTGGAGGGCACGGCCTTATACAGAGCACCGGGACTCAGAGACGTCACGGCCCTACACAGAGCACCGGGACTCAGAGAGGTCACGGCACTACACAGAGCACCGAGAGCGCCGGGACCCCGACACATCACGGCCCTATACAGGTCGCCGGGACGCTGAGACATCACGGCCCTATACAGAGTACCGGGACTCCGACTCCAGTCCGGCACGGCCTTACACAGAGCAGCGGGACTCCGGATCACAGCCCTTCACAGGGAGGGACCCGACCGTTGAAGCGAGAGTCTTCTACTGTGGACAAACCTAAAGTCCAGAGCCGGACCCCGGAGCATAGGATGGCTCGGACCTATCCAGAATGCTGGGAGTCGGCTTCCCTAGACGGAGCGCCGAGAATCTACCTCCAACACTGCAAGGCCCTATGTGGAGCACCGAGAATCTACCTCCAAGGTAGCACGGACTTGTACAGCACGGACTTATCCAGAGCACCGGGAGTCAACTTCCAAGTTCAACCTCGGAATCGGACACCTCCTTACAGTTCTCTGGATTACCAAGGCAGAGACCGGACTCCCGATCAGCTTTATCCTCGACGTTATAGACGTCGTTCCCCGGATTCCCGTCAACGTTCACGCCGTTCCAGGGATACATCCAGGAGACGCACGGTTACGATGAATGCAGTACAAGATACCATCATCGCCGTTCCCCGTCAAGAACCAGAGAGGACCCGGAGCCCCACAAGCCTAGCTGTCAGGAGCCCCGGGCACATACAAATTCTGAACCGGATTAAAGAGATGAACTCGGACTCGGACTTAAAGATCAGCGTTCCGGATCCGGACTCTGACTTAAAGATCAAGACTTATCTTTTCCAGTTCCTTTGGAGTCAAGTGCTGTTACGGGACGCAGTCACCTTCCAGCAGTACAGCTTCCTGCCACTGCCGACATTTCATCACCAGATGTCTGTGACACGAGACGATCCTGTCATCCTCCAACAACGTATCATCTATGACGTTCTGCTTCAATACCACCCTCTTCTCGTACAGGTCCGTTTTTCCAGTCAAGAAGTGGAAACAGAAGAGGAGGAGAAGCTACCATTTGAAGCCTAGATGGCGACGCTATAGTCCTGGGTTCCAGAGATGGCTAGACCGGACGATGGCTAAGATAAGCAGTCAGATGATCCACCCCGCAAGCGAAGACAGCTTACAGCGACATCGCTTTACGGATTGGACAAGCCTTCTGAAGAAGACGATTCTGTGACATGCGTACCATCGCCGGAGTCATTCAGGGAACCTGCGTTCTGGAAACCCGACCCCTACAAGACCTACGTCCTGTATGGAGATAACCTACCTATCAAGTCTCCGAAGTCGGACCGGATTTAGACGAACTTCTGGAATGTACCAAGACACCGACATTTGGACTTCAAGCAAGATAAACCTGTGTGGTACAGAACATGATGTTAACCCAACATAGGGTTACTTCATATACCGATTGGCTCCTTACAGCTGCATCAAGTTGATACAGGACTCAGACGTCGGACAGAAAGATGGCTCCTTCAAGCTCACCGGACGGGATAGCGGTCCAAGAATCAGGGTTTGGATTCCGTCAACACAGAGCTGCCTCAACAACTACTGGCGTCAAGTTACCTACTCGGCAGAGCTATTTCCGACTGCCATGGCCACCGTCAATGATGACAAGACATCACGGATGATCGGGGCACTGACACAACGCCCTTCCAGTAAAGACAAGGCAAAGGCAAAGGGCAAGTCTAACAGAGGAGGTCGCTTCGGACAGTCTCCTGTCAGAACTCGGGCAACCTACCCAAGCAAGATACTCACAGTAGTTTCGCCCTTACAAGAGAGGACAGTTTCAAGGTAAAGAGGGAATCTTCCGACCGGAGCAGGAGCAACCTCGTTAGTCGGAATTGATGGTTCACAGCCTCACCTTCAAACCACTAGTCATCCTTCCACCCTTCCCAAGCTTCAAGTCTTTACTCACCTGTTTGTAGGCGGTCGACCCTGATGATATAGAAGATCAGCGTCACTCTGTCTCAAGTTTTTCGTCGAAGAATTCACAGTCCTTACGTGAGGTCTACTCCAAGTCTCGACACTTCTTCTGACGATCATCCTCAGTCTTCTAGAGCTGGATCCTACTCTTCATCGGATTATCTCGGACTCCATCTACACCCGAGATCGTGATCAGGGAAATCCAGACCTCGGAGAAAACGGTTAGTCGGGCTCGACTAACCCCGTTTTTTGGGAGCGAGACATCCAGTCTACAGTGGGCAAGCCTAGATCCAGACTGAGGTTCCTTCATTTCAAGTCCAAGTCAACTCAGACCCGTACACCGGAATAGGACTCGGGGATCAAGTCATCTCTAATCCGAAATGGGACTCCAGCTTCCAGCGGGATGACAGTAGAGACCGGACTAGGCGACGAAGCCGGACACCTACTGAGTATATTCGACACTACAGGATTTGGACTCCGACTCCCGATTGTCGTCACTTCCGGCATTCCAGAGGGCGTTTCTCGAGTTTCTCCTCGACGATCACGTCGGTCCAGGGATGTATCCAGGGACCCCACGGATTATGAAGAATGGAGGAGAATACTACATTCAAGCGTCAGGCAGTTTTTCTGCATATGGAACCTGCACCTGGAACCAGACCATCAACGCCAGGACAGCGGCACGGCCTTCGTCACTTAAGCACAGATAGTTCAACCACCAGAGGGCCGTTGGATGGAGATACAGTCTACCTGTCACCCGGGACCTAGCACAGCTTGGCCGGATCCAGGTACCCCCATTACAGTTTTCAACTACAACTGTACCTGAGGGCAAGAACAAGCAATCTGAAGGAAGCTCGTCCTGGAACATATTCACCCCCTTCCAGAGTGGCGATGCCGGATCCAGTTTCAAGTGAGCACAGTTGGAGAAGTTCATCACCGATGCGGCCTTCACAGCTTGGAGGGGTCCAGTAGTCCAGCAACAGATAGCCGGCACATGGATCCCACGACAGACAAGCAACGCCTCATCTTCCTTAGAGATGTCTGCGCTAAGAGGGCAGTCCCCCCTTGGAGTTTGCGTTACACAACACGTCAGCACTGATTACGAACGTTAACAGTACGGTCGTCAGCTGCGTCAAGTTGGGGGGGGGGGAGCAAGATCCCAGTCACTGTTTCAAGAAACATCAGTACTGGTCCTAGGAGCACAGTATCAGCGATGCCATGTCAACCCCTCGTGTTTCACATCACTTCAAGGTCGTCGCTGACAGCTTCCTCCAAGTCCTACAGGGTACTACAGCGGAAGATTACTTTTCCACGGAGGCACCGGGACCCGCAATGGCCGAACCCACACGTCTGCAAAAGAACGAATCCAAACATCAGGGACCAGGTGTCCAGAGACTGTACCAGATTCCAGCACTAACATATTTCGTCGGCCTGCTGGAGAAAGATAGGCTTTTATATCCAGTCTGAGCCCTGCGGCACTATTTACAGAGAACAGATCCGACAAGAGGCTCCATACGTCTTCTTCTCTCATCACTTCCAACCAGACGCATGGGCTGACATCACTAGGTCACGATCACCGTTTGGTTGAAGAAGACTACCGACTGGGTTTACCAACGCGCCATCCACACTTCTCCCCCGTTGTCAAAGACATCGTCTCACAGGATTACAGAAACTTCTGCTGACTTCTATCTACAGCAGGCAGATAGGATGACTACGCTGGACCTACAGCTACATCGACGCTCCTCCTTTATCAAAGACATCGCCTCACAAAACTAGACTAGAGCCAGTGCGACGTCCGGGCCACTTTGAGGAAAACTTATCGTTGAACGATATTGTCGACGCCTGCGCTTGGACGATGAAGTCAACTTCTGCTGGCCTCTATCTACAGACAGATAGGATGACTACGCTGGACCTACAGCTACAGCCCAGCGCATAGTCCACTACTCCTATCAAAGAAGAGGGGGGG
>JAVTVY010009621.1:0-48152 GCA_036873755.1 Hanleya hanleyi
ACCGCTTGTTTGCCGATTGCTTTCACCCCACGCGTCACCAAGGGCAGGAACGTTTTCACAATGCTGCCGAGTATGTTCCCAAGTCCATGTCCTCGTTGCATGCGTGCACCGCTAAATACCGGAAAGCCACCCCCGGCCTGTTGGGCATAATAGTCGGCATAGCTGCGTGCATCGCACTCGTAAGGTACTTTCATTATGCAAAGTGGGGAGCACGTGCTTGTTGAAAATGAAGTGTCAGCACCACTTTTCCTCGTTCGAATGCCACCGCTCGTCCCGTGTCATCTCTTATATCCACCGTGATCGTGTTGATATCGGTATGTCGTACGGGCAGGTACATGATATGGTTGAAACTGTGGGTGACTTGATCGCCATACGTCTTTTTAATGGGGACCACCCGTAACAGAGGTGTGTTGATATCGCCCACGATGTGGTTGTCCACCACGTCCGAGTAGACGTAGAGTCCGCACATACCCGACTTCATATCCATCGGCATCTCGCCATGGTGTTGGGTGGGACCAGCGAACGTCTGTAGATCGAAACCCAGCATTTGCTGTAGTGTAGGACTAAGTTTCACATTCACGGTATCGGTGAGGGTAAGCTGTGCCTTGTCGTTGTGTACGTTGACATCGAAGAACACGTTTCTCTTGAAGCGCAAGGCTATCAGGCGTGTTGCACTATCCGTCACCCCCCGTAGCGCCTTATCATGCATCAGTCTTGACAGCCCACCCATGAACTCTTTGGGGGTATCGTATTGGCCTTCGGACAGGGTGAGTCGGGTGTTTTTGCCTTCGTAGGTCACCTCGTACCACACTTCATTGGCTCGCACGTTGTACCACGAGTAAGGGTATTTGACATCCACGAGGGCACATTCCCAGCGTCCAGGTAAATGTAACGGTTGCGGTAACTGGGTGACGTACTTGGCCACGGTGTTGTCAGGAAACACATCCAGCGAACTGTTACTGGGTAGGGTCAGGTAAAACATGGCGACTGTCCTGCTGCTGCTGTTGGTTTTAATAGGTCTTCCACGCCTTGGGCGGTTGTGTGCGGCGTCGTGTTCGTCGCGGTGACTTGCTACGTGTCACGGCTCTGGAGATGTGGGGTGTCTTGATCAAGGGTGTTTTTTTTATAGGCGCGAAAAGAAAGTGCCCGTTGTGGTGGTGTTTTGGGGGGTGACTCCGGTTCCCATTCGACTTCCCAAGAAGGTAGTGGGCCACTCGGTGATTGCTGGGTTTGCTGCATAAAGGCCCAGCGGTGGGGTTCCCCACCAATTCCTGTGGTACATGCATGTCTTTCAAGCCTTGAGCGAAGACCTCCCATCCTCGAGGATCGGTGTGCGATCTGCGTTGACGCATCAGATCATTCACTAAATCCGTCATGTGGGTGCCGGGGACCACCTGATTCTGTACCAGGAGTTCGCCTTTATCATTCCAAGTCATGTTAGGATTCTGTTTCATCCGTTGTAATACCAGGCCAGCTTGTTTCTTGAACGAGGCAGGTACACTCTTCAGCACTTCGTCTTCCACCCACTGTGGGGCTGTGGGGGCTACCTCACCCGGCTGTTGGAGCGGTGCTGAGGTCAGCGGTCTGTCACGTGGTGGTGGTGGTGGTGGTGGTGGTGCTGGGGTAGACAGGGTTTTGTATTGGTCCATGAACGTCATGTACCGTTGAAGCGTCTCATTGTACCGTTGTACTTTCTCACTGTCGCTTAACCCCGGTCTCTGTAAGATCTGTTGCATCTCTCCATCGAGGCTGTTTATGGTCTTCACCGTAGGTGGGACAGGGTAGGGTGATTGGAGGTTTTGCAGGAACCGTGGTTCGACGAGGACCATTTTTTTCGTGTGGTTCATTGTCGGCCGAAGAGTCCACCCAATACTGGACCCAACACGGAAGCGGCCAACGGTGCTAAGATGGCCCCGAGAAAGCCGCCTTTCTGTAACACCTTTTTCTTTTGTGTTTGAGGGACCCGCTTGTGGACTAGGGTTCGGAGACCTGTCTTATGCTTGGCCAACTTGGTCTTCTGAGCCGGAGTCAGTGGTACGTTGCCTTTTAACAGGTTGTACCCGATCTCGCACAGACAGCGTACAAGGTCAGGGTCCGCACCGCGTACAATGGTTCGGACTAACTCGGGTGGGGCCGTCTTCAATACACGGAGCGTGGGAGCGTGCTTCCGTACTCGCGCAGACATCCTGTACAACTAATGCTAGAACCCACAACTCTGCCCTTTTTATCCACCTCACAGACAAAGTCAACCCTGCTGTGGTATTCATTCTTTTTATTATTCCCCATCATCAAACACACAAACCCCAGCTGGGGGCGCCACTGTGGGTGTGTTTACATTATTTTTGCATGTACACGTGGTGGGTCTCTCCGGGAAAGATGCCGGTCCGTAGTCGAAGGTGGTCGGGAGTGGCTTGCTTGAGGTCGAAGAGCATATACCCGTGCTGAGGGGTTGTGGCATCTTTGAAGGCTTCCAACGCAAACGGTGTGCGGCCGGGATACATCTGTCTCGCCAGGTGCAGCAGTTGAGTGGTATCTCTCGGGTTTTTGAAGACCACCAGGTAGTGGGCATTTAAGCTGATATTCCGATGTTCTTTGTTTTTACTGAACAGATTCTGCACAATGTAGATGATGCTGAGCCGTCGATGATGGCTGCCTTTGGTAAAGAGTTGGGTGACCCGTGCATCCGTCTCCGCCATGAGATCATCCACAACCACCAAGGTGTCGGGTTCCAAATCGGCCAGGTTGGGTAGGCCTTCCACGAACGTGATGTGGGGCATTGCTGCATACGCTTCCTGCCATTCTCCGTAACACCACACGACTCGGGCAATGGGTGGAGTGATCATGCTGTCGGCGTGTTGAAGGAGCTTGCTGACGAAGTGCGTTTTGCCGGAGCCCGTCGGTCCTGCGATGACGCAGGTGAAGGGATGTTGCCACCGAGGGTCCATGGTTTGAGGTCTATCCGTTGTCGTGGTAACCCGCTCTTGTAAATTTCGTACGAGTGAACTGGAGTGGCGGTGGGTACAACGTCGGTCGTCGTTGTCTGTTCACGTTCAGAGATGGTGCTGGGGGTGGGTACAACGTGGGTGGACGGTTCACTGTGAGGGATGAAATCCGGTGGGTCTTGAGACGTAGTAGGTGTACTTGGTGTAAGTGTAGAGCTCGACGTGGCTTGTACGCGGGGTGTGGTGGTGGTGGTGACTGGGCTCGATACGACTGGTGCTCTCTGTAGACCCGTTTCACTGATGGCTGGTGTTCTCAGTTGGTTAAGTAACGTACTGACATAGGCTACGTCGTAAAACACACCTCCGTACAACACACTCAGCAGGGTTAGCAATAGCACCCCAAAGACCACTTGCGCTTTGCGCGTTTTGCGAGACGCTGTCTTCGGAGGCAGCTGCTGTTGGTCCATAGCACTGGGGTCGGACGTGGAATGAAGGAGGACGGCAGTGGTGTCTGGCTTTATAGTCGTTTCACCTGGTTGGCAGCGACCCAGGAATTGAAGGAACTGGGCCAGCCTTGCCATTTTACGAAATGAAACAGTTTGCCACGTCGACGTTCCGTTTTCAAAATCTGCTCCACCGTGTAGTAGTCTTGCTGTGTTTTTACAACAGGCTGTAATTCCGTGTCGTAAAACGTCCCCAGCAACGTTTCGCCTTGGAGATCTTCCAGTTCATAGACTCGCCGCTGTCGGGGTAGGCGCCGTTTAATCAGGAAGTGCTCATCGCTCCAGTTGGGCAAGTAACTTTTCTCGAACTTGCCCTTGACTTTACTGATCCGTACAGGGTCGCCGACCTTGTACACCGCCTTCGTCGTTCGCTGCGATGGCCTGGGGTACAAGACACGCCGGACTTGGGCTTCATTGCGTTGGGTCACGGTAATGGGGGCTCTCTCTATACTTCGATGATAGGCTCGATTGTAACCCCTCACCAGTTTCGGGAGAACATCGATGTACCGCCTTGTATTCTTATAGGTGAAATATTTATACATGCGGCCTTTGAATGTCCTGTTGAACCTCTCCACCACGGAAGCCTTGGTCTCGTTGTACGTATGGAAGAAAAACACCTTCTGTTTCTTGAGAAAGGCTTGGAACGGTCTGTTGAGGAATTCCGTGCCTTCGTCGGTTTGCAAATACAAAGGTTTGCGCCCGGTCTTGAAGATGTCTTTGAACGCCGCTATGAGATTTGCCCCCGTTTTCGTCCGGATGGGTACCACCCACGCATACTTGGATAGGATATCGATGCACGTCAAGATATACCGATTCTCATCGTTGTGTTTGGCAAAGGCGCTCATATCCACCAAATCCGCTTGCCACTGGGCATCTATTCCTCCCACGATGACCCGGTTCCGTAGAAAATGGCGACGGACAGATCGATGTAAGGTATAGGTGTCTTGTCTTCTTAACCAATCTCGGACTTGGGCACGTTGTACCCCCTGGGGTTTGGCCGCTCGAGAGAGAGCCGACAATGCACTATAGGCTGCCGGACTGTCGGGACTGTAGTATAAGTTATCCAACACCTTCTCCCAGCGCTTCATGGTGACAAAATGATGATGGACCCTGGCTCTATCGTTTATTTATAACGGGTATATCTTGGGCCTGAGTTTCTTTCTGATTTTCTTCGTGGACTTCCACAGTGGCCATGGTCAATGACCAGTCCAACTCGTCTGATGACCGCTTGATAAGCACTTCATCCACATCCACCACGGCATCTTCCAATGCAGACCATAGATCAGGGTGAAGGGTAAAATGCACTGTACCTCCATCTAGCCGAGCCAATTGAGCAAAGAAAGGGCCGCGTCGGATGTACACATCGTGACACAAGTGGATGAGGTCGCCGTCCAGTTCACCAGACAACACCCGTTTGAATTTGGTCCAGCCCTCCCGGGACAGACGAATGTGAGTCGGGCACGGTTGTGTAGGGTCCGCATCTCCCACCACCTCCTCCATGATATCGACCTTATCCGCATACAGGTGCAGGAAAACCTCGGGGGTCAAGCTGAAATACGCCAGTACTATATGCTCCGTCATGGTCAGTACGTGAATGGTACCAGATTTCACTGTCTCTCGTATTTATAGGGAGAACCCCGTGAGATCAAAGGATCAGGTGGTCATGTCATTGGGCTGACTGAGTCTAGCGGGGTAATCAATGGCATCGTCGTCGGGTTCATGTAGTTGTTCATGGGGTTCAGCCATTGGCCCCGCGGCTTCATCACGGATTTTTTCTTCTTCATCGTTCTGGCCCGTCATGTGTGTGTGGGTGGCTTCATGAGGTGACACTGTCATTCCAGCCTCTGCGCATTCTATACATATAGTATTTTCTCCATCCGCTTTTTTTTTCATTAGGTTCATCTAGTGCGTGTTCGATAGCATGAGCCCATGCCAATTGGTGGGGTGATCGATCGTCGGGTATAAATAACTGGTCCACCAGAGGGCCTATTTTCTCCAAGGCTGACCACAGAGAGGGAGTTAGGAGGAAACTTCGAGCCGGCTCTTGGTAGCGTCCCACCCGTGGGTAGAGCGCAGTATGGTATACGTAGTTGGCCTTGTCCAGGTGGATCAGGTGTCCGTCTAACTCTCCGCTCAACACCCGTTTAAACTTAGTCCACCCATCACGCTGTAGTGTCACCGTATTCGATAAAGTCTCAGGGGACGCCCTCCAATCCCCGCCACTATCTTCCACCAGAGTCACATAATCTTCATAAACGTATAATCCCACCTGGTAAGGTGTAAGGGGGAGGATGGCTCGTAGGACGGATGACATGCTTGGTCCAAATGTCGAACGGTGAATGACACACACTCTGTCTGACCCTGGTATTTATAGTGTCAATACCACAGCGCCAGGGTGAATAGGGCACAGACTAGTATGAGGCCAACCAGCCGGTGCTGGTTGCGGCGTGAGCGCTCGTGGTCCATAGCCCGAGCATCAAGGATGGCTGTCATAGTCCAGTAGTGGTGAGTGATGGCACGCCTCTCCATCGAGTGCACTCTGTGGAGGACCGCTTCTGTGAACTCGTTCAGGATCTGGCGTCGTCCCTCGTTGTCGTCGCCATCTGCAAACATGGACCGGACCACTGCTCGGTAACCCGTGAATGAATTCACCACGGTGGCATACTGTAAAATGCGAGTCGCATGGGGCTGGGCCTCCGCCATGGCTCTGTAGAAATGAAGGTGTGGGATCCAGAGGGACGTGTTTTATAGACCAGATGTAGCTCTACGGGTATAGTCCGTGATACGTACTATTCTGATGGGTTAGTCCAAAAAAAGGGAGCAACAACAACAACACAGATTACAGATCAATCCTTTTATTATGCGTGAACAACATAGAAATGCATGTACTGACCTGTCTGTGGGAGGTTTCCCACAATGGCGTTCACCTTCGCGTCTTTTCGTGTACGTCCGTGTCTTTTCGTTAAAGTCCGTGTATCTTCGGTAAAGTCCGTAGGCATTGGGCAAGGAAGCTTTTTCCCGAGACCGAATCACCGCCAGACATGACTGCATCACCGCGGATGAATACATTCTTGCACTCACTCACACCACAGGTCGAGTGAGGTATCAAATTGAAGCATAGGTGAAGGAGCATTTAATGGACTGGGTGTGGAGTTGACATATCGATAAAAAATGGATATGACCTTGAACTGATCACGTGACCTCCCCGTGAGGGAAAACCCCAGAACCAAGTCAGTACATGCATCCCATAGTCCCAGGTCACGCCCGATTCACGCAGACCGGAAGTGACGTCATACACCTGCGCACAACCGTGATGGAAAAAACCCAGAACCAAGTCAGGACATGCATTCCACACAGGCAGAATGCAGGCAGGCAGACAGGAAGGCAGGCAGGTAGGAGGGCTGGCTGGCTGGCTGGCTGATCAAGTCAGGTCAGGTAAGTCAGATTGAATACATCCCTTTCCCTAAAAATCGACTCCTTTTATACATTTTACTACTCGCGGCCATCTTGTACCCACCTCCCACATCTCACTGACACTGGCGGCCATCTTGTACCCACCTCCCACCAAATCACACTCGCGGCCATCTTGTACCCACCTCCCACATCTCACTCACACTGGCGGCCATCTTGTACCCACCTCCCACATCTTCCACTCACTGGCGGCCATCTTGTACCCACCTCCCACATGTCACTCACACTGGCGGCCATCTTGTACCCACCTCCCACATCTCACTCACACTGGCGGCCATCTTGTACCCACCTCCCACATCTTCCACTCACTGGCGGCCATCTTGTACCCACCTCCCACATCTTCCACTGGCGGCCATCTTGTACCCACCTCCCACATGGCGGCCATCTTGTACCCACCTCCCACATGGCGGCCATCTTGTACCCACCTCCCACATGGCGGCCATCTTGTACCCACCTCCCACATGGCGGCCATCTTGTACCCACCTCCCACATGGCGGCCACTCCCACATGGCGGCCATCTTGTACCCACCTCCCACATGGCGGCCATCTTGTACCCACCTCCCACATGGCGGCCATCTTGTACCCACCTCCCACATGGCGGCCATCTTGTACCCACCTCCCACATCTTCCACTCACTGGCGGCCATCTTGTACCCACCTCCCACACATCACGCATGCGCACACCGCCCCAATACCGCCCCATTTTTTTTTCTGCGCACACTTATGACGTCACACAAGGTTCTGCGCATGCGCAGTGAGGCGCTATTTCGCCAATTTAGCCTTTGTATACTACTCCGGTCCATTACATTGGGTTTAACTTCTTACCTGTTCAGATATACACCCAAGTCGATAGGCTTCTATCCCTTCGGAGACATTGTATTTCTCCGTATAGCACTCCTGTTAAGGGGAGATAAGCGAACAATTAGTCGACATTGATATAATGATTCCGCTTATGTAACGGATAGATTACAGGAGTGGAAGTGGGATACCATACCTGATCTTTTAAACACCGTTTAATTTCCAAACACGAATCTGGACTGAAAGCAGCTGTACACTCATGGCAGTTGGGTCCTTTTGCTGCAAAAAAAATACATTGCAAATAGTGGATCAAGCTAATGTTGAGCATGATGCATTTTCACATTCACAGTTTACACGATTGGGTCGAAACTACCACTCACATTTGAGTTACAGAAACACATGGAGTTGGAGATAGCCACAGAAAGCTGTAAACAGTTTGATTATAGTTTTCTGCTACGCAATCTATTGTGGATTTCAAAATAGTAAAAACCCAAAAACAACTTTGAAGATGACATTGTCTCGGAGTTAAATAGGCATTTGCAAACAGAAATAATCGCACGTAAAATCGCATGCAAATAAGATAATACATTTGGTGAACGCACGCTTACCAGACATTGCGATATGATGGGACACCAGAAGAATATACATGGGATTGAAGACACCGAGGAGCCCACTGAGGCAGAGGCTGAGAATATGCAAGCTGATTCTGAGAGTCCACCGATTGAGGAAGAACCTACCTTCTGAGATCGCACTGTGCATGAAGATATTAATACTCATGCTGAGGCGATCGAAGACACCGGACAGGATAGCTTACGATCTGTGATTGGTATAGCCTGATATCGTTTGAAATAAAAGGCGACCCCACGCACAGGTCCATCGTTAAGACCAAGCGTGACTTGGAAGAGGATATTGGGCTATCACCCACCGAGGCTCTGCAAAATGCGATCAAAATGCGCAAACAGCTGTACCAAGGCATGTTGCCGTTACAGCATCCTGGCCTGCCCGACGACGATTAGAACAAACAAGTCAGAGCGAACATGGCCGAGCGTTGAACTTTCTGAAATGGCGGCTTCCAATTTTCTGAAATGGCGGCTTCTGATTGGACAAGAGCAGCCTAGAATACATCTATAACGGGCAAGAACGAATAAGGCAGATGCAGCGCCAAATGCCGGATTCTGATTGGAGAAGATCATACTTGTATACTTGTAAACATATCCAACGCGGCTCCCCCAACTTGGGTGTGATGTAACATTGGGGAAAATAAATTATATGAAAACTTGTGAACCAGTTGATCTTTCTTTCATCTGTCTTGATCATGACATCATGGCGTTATGCTAGGCGTTAAGATAAGCTTTAAGGCGTTGCGTGGGATTCCCCTTCTCTTGCTGCAAATATTGCTATGCATATAACCTTGAAGTGCCTGGGGCATAGTCAACACCTCAAAAACTTCCCTTTCTCTACTACCCCCTATTGCGTATGCGCACGCGTATCACGCCAGTCTGGCTCTATCCGATAAGAGCTTCAATAGGATACCACGTATGTTTGGATACAGCCTAACGACTTCATATGACCACTCATTCACTCACCCACATTCCTCCTCCTCCTCCTCCTCCTCCTCCTCCTCCTCCTCCTCCACAAACACCTGCATAAATGCGCTGAGGTAACTATACCAGGTAGCCAGACCGAACATGGCCACCTCTCCTCAAACGTGATCCTTTGCGCTTCCGAACTTCCCCTTTCTCTACTACTCCACGAGTGCGCAGGCCCATATCATTCCCAGTCTGACTCTACTCCACGGATGCTTGCCTAGTATACCTCACACGAACCACTCGGACCAATATTGGACCATCTCGACACCCAAACGTCCATTTCAATGCCGCTTTTCCATTTCGCATGCGGAGAGGGACGGTATTTCCATTACACACCCCTGCAGTCGGATGCTCCCACAAGAAAGCTTCAACATGACATCTCATACGACCCATTCAAACCAATATTGGGTCATCTCGACCCCAAAACTTCCATTCCAATGCCCTTTTCCCATAATTCCCTGCCTGCGCATGCATGTCATAGCCCTACTTCCGCTCTACACGCATCCAGTCGGATGTTCCCCCATGAGTGAACGAACTGATACCTCACACGAACCATTCGGACCAATATTGGACCATCTCGACACCAGAACGTCCATTCCAATGCCCTTTTCCCACTGCTCATGCGCAGATGGACGGCATTTCCAATACACTCTCATCCAGTTGGATGCTTCCGCACGAATGCTTCAACATGACACTTCAAACGACCCATTCGGACGAATATTGGGCCATCTTGATTCCGAAACTTCCATTACAACGCCTTTGCTCCACAATTTCATTCCTGCTCATGCACGTGATAGCCCTTTTTTCGCTCCACACGTATCCAGCTGGATGCTCCCCCATGAGTGCTTCAAACTAATACCTCGCACGACCCATTTGGACCAATATTGGTCCATCTCTACCCCCCCAAAATATCTATTCCAATGCCCTTTTCCCACAATTTCCTGTTTGCTCATGCCCACCAGTCCTACTTTCACTACACACCCATCCAGTCGGATGCTCCTCCACGAGTGCTTCACTATGGCAACTCATAATTCGGACCAATAGTGGTCCACCACTGGCCCAAAAGTCCACCCCGATCTGCATATGCACCACTCATGCGCAGTGAGAACCTTTCTGCGAAACTCACCCAATGGTCATGAGACCCCTACCATCGTCTTCTATATAGTGACACAGAGATAACAAGGTGCCACACCCCACAGTAAAATCCATAAGAAAACAAATACCACCCCAATATTCCTCCCCAAACATGCATTAATATTGAAGTACCTGAATGCCTAATAATCAATGGGCGTGACCCTTTTAACGTTGAAGCAACAAATTCTTACCTATTCAACAATGTTCGAATCAGGGGAGATAACCAGGAATTCGGCCATTCAGAGTTGTCTTCCTTCCGTCCAGGTGGCAGCACGATCAATGTCAAGGGGGGAATCCCAAAGCAAGAGCCGCCATTTTACTTGTTTTGAAAATGCGAAGAGATACTGGAGACGAAACGCTTGAACCTGGGCTGGCATTGATGATAGACTCGCATCAGTTACATCGTACAGCACGTTTAGGTTCTGTGTATTGAATATTTCACCCACTTGTATGGGTATTATACAGGCAGTGGAGGGGAGATGCCCTCCACACCATACACACACGCCACAAAGAACGTTCTAGAACAGTCAATGGGTTCTTACCACTCAAGACATTCCTGGAGATGATTGGACATTGCCGAAGATTCTCGGAGAATCAGGCGAAGCGGCCGCTCACGTATTTGAAGTCTCGTTGACATGAGACTACTTTCCTTCCGCGGTGGCTTCTCCAGCGGACCTGACCGCATCACCGCGGAGGAATACATCTCCGGGGTCATTTCCGGTCACGTGACCGAAAGTGTGACCTTTGTCGGAACTATAGTGACCTTGACCTTCACGTGCTCTCCACGATATGCTATTTTTTTAGGTCAATAGGTATGCAGATGTCCTTTTTATGCTAGAAAGTTCGTTTATTGCAAGACAATAGCGGCCAACAGTTTTCAGTGAGATCGCAAACGCATCATGCTGTTTTATTTATGGTAGAGTTATGAATAAAAACATTGTGTCAACACTATTCATAGAAATATTGCGTCATTTGTGAACGTACCCTGCATCACTGGATTTAGAAAAGAAAATAGCCCGTCCGTTTTCATGTTTTATTCCCCCACTCACTTGTTGTTTGTTTGTTTGTTTGTTTTTTTGTTTTTTTTGTTTGTTTTTTGTTGTTTTTTTTTTTACCATGGCAAACATAATTTACATAATTCGTGCATAATTGAAAATAATAATGGGGATCAACATACTTTTTTATTAATAGCAGTGGTATTTTAAAAAAATACGTCCTTTTCGTCCAGGAGGGTTATAAAGTGAGGAATTGGGGGGTGGAAGTAGCATATCGCATTTGTATAAGGTTGTATTTTTGCTCGAATTTGAATTAGCATCAATTTGGGGGGGGGGGGGGCGCCAAAACCATAATCTCTAGCACAAGGAGCACTGTTCACCGCCAGGCCGTTGGATTGACAGGTGCACTTTATCGTTGGAAATATTTGGCTTTGGTGTGGCTATATGTATTCTCATAAATGGACCTGTTGTGGAAGATATCAATATTGTGTTTACTTTTATCTTCTTGTGAGGTGTCTGGATACCATTGGTAGAAAATTCAACCGGTTTTGAAAACTTCCAAAACATTCTCATGCTAAAGCTTCATGGGAGGATGGACGTGAACGTGGTCTACTATCTTAAATATGATATATTTTCCCACAAGTTTTATGTGATGTATATACATGCCATGGAAACTGTAAATACTGTACACTTGTTCGCTGAGCACATGAATCTAAATTTCAATATTGAAATGACTGCGGGTCCTTAGGCAATATATTGCAGCAGGGTTGCACTCAAAACAAAAGGATATGGTACGATAAGGCGGCATTTTGGCCTATACATGATGCGGTTGAAATCGAAAAAAATACAATGCCCTAAACATAATTGTGTTTTTTCTTAATTTAACGGCAGGAGAAATTATATGTACACAATATGTGAATGTTTTAGCTCGACTGTGTCATGATTGTAGTTATGACATAAAATTGAATCTGCAGGATGTGATATTTGGTGAATAAAGGGTTTTAATGGCGTCATTTAAACACACATTTATACACCAAGGATCCCTTGACCCAAAATGCCATTTAACCTGATGATGGCGGTGGCATTATATCGCCACTGCTGGAAAATCTTTTTGGTCCAAGGGGCCCTTCGTGTCTGATTGTTTGTTTAAATGACTCAATTTAGACCCTTTTTTCACGAAATATCACCTGCTGCGGATTTCAATTTCATGTAATAACTATAATCGTACACTGCGAACAAAATTGGGTTGAAGCCATTTTAGCACCATAATTGTGTTGAAAGTAACACAGATTGTTTTAGAATGATCACAAATTTGTATTAAACTCAACACAACTTTGTGTTGATATATGAAGTTTAATCCTACCTGGCCTGGGGGGGGGGGGGGGGGGGGGGGCATTACGCCTCCCACTTCCCTACCAAAGTTTCTGCGCTATCTTCGGAACGACACAACATGGAGAGCTGACACTCCGTGACTTTATAGTTTATCGTATTGGGATCATTTTGAGCCTATCGAGCAGAGGATCATGGGTAAATCCAAGATGGCGTCCACGTGGGGTCCCAGCAAATTGATGTTTTTGTCATATTTCTTTAAAATTTCTGCTTTTCCACAATGAAAAGTGGGCAAAAACTATTTTATTTCACACTACATTAATATTTACTAATTCATCATGCAGTTTTTGCGGAGAAATTGCAAAAATAAAAATTTCGGAAAATCTGACCGAAAAATCGACCAAAAAATGCCGTTTTTGAAAATGACGTCACTGTGACGTCATCAAAGCGGCCATCTTGGATTTTTTTTTACATTTTCTGGTAGAGCTTCACCCAAGGGTATAGTGTGTGATAAGTTTCAGCTCCCTAGCTCAAGGGGTAAGAAAAATAGGTCCATACTCCATGTAAGAGAGTACGAGATTGGGCCATTAATTACCCCTCCTTGTAAGACGACAGTGTAAAAACGACACTTTAAAAGATATGTATATTATGTAGTTTGTCTCGATAGGGCCATTACCCCCTTCCATAAGACGACAGTGTTAAAACGACACGTGTGAGGTACCAGGACTATTCTCCTCCCAGGACGATTTTCTATAACGACACTCTAAAACGACACTTTCACTGAATCATCTAAGAACAGCCATGCTTAGAAATATTGTCAGGGCCATTCTTACTTGCAAGATGACGACAGTCTAAACACGACACTTTGAAAGCCATGTATATTTTTTAAAGCGACAGTCTAAAAGCGACACTTCATCAGATATGTATATTTGATAAAGCGACGGTCTATAAACGACATTATTTCCCTATGCTTTCCATGATGGCACAGTGTATGGACACTCACATTAAATGGAATATAACAGAGATACTTTCAAATATTGTCAGGCTTCACTTATATCCCAGATGACGATACATTCCACCCACATTTACACTAAATGAAATAACATACTGTCAAATGGACTGTCAAAGCGGTGTTACACAGTAATGTACATCAACTCCAGTGTCTTACGCGAGGTTAGGGAGCAATGTCCACCTCATGGACGGTGAAAGCAGGTTTAGGGAGGTACGTTTGTCAATTTGTCGTAGTTGTCTTTAAACATGGTTAGCAGGTTAGGGAACATTCTACATGTATTTCAGTATTAATATTTAATCTCACAAATAACACAGGTTCATCCTCCAATGATAAACATGTGTAGCGGGTTTCATAATCATCCACTGACAACTGACAACTTAAGCAAACTTTGTATGTACACATGTACATGTGCATTCCAGCTAAACCATTAAAACTCTATTCTTACATTTTAACATTGGAGCACCAATACAATCCCCTGGGGCACTGCTCATTGCTGGCTGGAATCCCCTTGCTTCATGAAATACCCCACTGCCATATTTTTTCGTATGCTTTCAGACCTGCATGCAGGTCTATTCCATTAATAAAGTAACGGTAAGGCAGTAATGTACCCCAACATCAAAAGCAGGAATATGGAGTAGTGTACCAGCACTGGTGCATCAACTGAGTACAATACAGCATCAAAGTCGGCAAAATATACCTTTCATGCAGTCCTTTTCTTATGCAGCAGCTTGTGCAAATTTTACCTCCTTTTCACATGGCCTTAATTGCTACCCACCAATACAACAAACAAATAACTTTTTCAAATTTATTCTCTTTGTAACTTCCTTTCTTCAACATAAACATGCATTGTTTGCTGTATGATTAAATCACATTCTCATCAACGGGTATACAACGTTACATAACATGGAAATGCACATCTTCGCTAGTCAAGTCCACTACATCATGAAATTCCTTATGGGGCCTTGGTGTTCATGGCTAAATTGACGTTTCCATTATCCTACATGTATCTAGTTGCACTTTAAATCACCAGCTTTATTCTCAGTAGCAGTGGCATCCCGCTCATGAATTAGGTTTGACGTTCCTACTTCCAAATCGGAAAACACCAAGGCGACGTAGGCAAATCCATGATAGTAAAAATGGAAAATGTATACCAATTACGGTAACTATATATCACACCTTTCTCAACAGACTTACAGCTTATAATACTAACATTAACATAAAATAACCCATTCAAACTTTTACTGTTATGATATAACTGTGTAAATTAATTAGACCATTCTGTTTTCCTCAGCGTAACTGCGAAAGTATCTATATCGCTGGAGTTACTGGAGTTACACAATTATGCAGGGTAAATGTAAAACAGAAAGAGTTATGCAGTTATGCTGGAAAAAGAATCATACTTGGTGCATCGAATGATGTTACGCAGTTATGCCGAGGAAAAGCGAAAGGGTCTCAACGAAGGTATGCTAAGAAAAAAAGAAAAGGTCTAATAAAAAGAAGTGGCTTTTACTGGAGGAAATATTATTTCAGTTGTAGATAGCATTTCTAGGTTAAAAACATGCTGCTGATTACATGCACATGTACTGTCAGTCAATCATACATTGCTCAATAATTATATAGCATTTCTTGGTTTAACATACACATTACTCTATTCTTTAGCATTATTCACTGGCACTAGTATTTCTAGCTTTAACAGATACCAGAAGTATTTGATGGACTTCTGCAGATACATAAAGTGTTTCACGGATTAAATGTCCATTCAGTCTCTCTACATAACCCACCGACTCATAGCATTTCTCGGTTTAAGAGATGCAGTAGGTACAAATTCTTACAGACTCCATACCATTTCCTGAGTTATGCATCAATTTACTCAACTACATGTATGCTCAACAAAGGGGAATGGTCCATTGTCAAAAGTTATGCTGGTTGGAAAAGTGTGGTCTGACGATGTTACGCAGTTACACTCCCAGGAAAAGAGGTTTATAGCCGGAGTTACGCTAAACAAACGAGAAAGAGTCTGACATAGTTATGCAGTTAGGCTGAGCAAAAATAAATGGTCCAGCGCCAAAGTTACGCTTTCCAAAAGAAGTCAAAAGCTGGAGTTACGCAGTTACGCTGTCAGAAAAAGAGAGGGGTATAGCTGGAGTTACTCTGAGCCAAAAATAAATGGTCCAGCGCATTATATAGCATTTTTTGGTTTAACATACACATTACTCTATTCTTTAGCATTATTCACTGGCACTAGTATTTCTAGGTTTAACCCTACCTGGCCTGGGGGGGGAGGGGGGCACTTTCCGCCCCCCTGTTGATTTTGCTTGTATCTCAGGAACGACAAAAAATCGAGAGCTGAAACTCCGTGACTTTTTCGATTATCATATTGGGGTCATTTTGAGCCTATTTGCATGACCCCCGAGCAAAGGATCATGGGTAAATTCAAAATGGCGGCCATGTGGGGGTACCAGAAAAGTGATGTTTTCGCCATATTTCTTCAAAAATTACGCAAAAATTCAGCATGTTGATTCAACGCGATTCTATGCATTTTTCTGAAACATATGTCTTAGCATCATCAAAAAACACCCACTGATTTGTTCCCCCTCCCTCCCTTCCCCCATTAACCCTAACAGGCCTTGGGGAGGGGGGCAAAAATGCCCCCCTGCCAAACTTTCTGCGATATCTCCGAAATGCCAAAAAATGGAGAGCTGAAACATTCTTGACGTTATAGGGTATCGTATTGGAGTCATTTTAAGCCTATTTGCATAACCCCACGAGCAGAGGATCATGGGTAAATTCAAAATGGCGGCCATATGGGGTACCAGAAAAAGTTATGCTTTCGTCATATTGCTTCAAAAAAATAGTTTTTTTTCTACGGAAAAGTGGATAAAAATTATTTTATTTTGTATCAGATTATTATTTACTAATTTATCATGCAGTTTTTGCGAAGAAAAAGCAAAAATAAAAAAATTCGACGATTTTGACCGAAAAATCGTCCAAAAATGCTCTTTTTGAAAATGGCGTCACAGTGACGTCATCATGGCGGCCATCTTGGATTTTTTTACATTTTCTGGTAGAGCTTGACCCAAAGATATAGTGTGGTAAGTTTCAGCCCTCTAGCCTTAGCGATAGCGAAAATATATAGGGGGGGGGGGGCACTTTCCGCACCCCCCCCCCCACAAAAGGCTGCGGTACACCCCAAATCGCCCAGGCCAGATAGGATTAACAGATACATGAAGTGTTTCACGGATTAATTGTTCATTCAGTCTCTCTACATAACCCACTGACTCATAGCATTTCTCGATTTAACAGATACAGCGGACACAAATTCTCACAGACTCCATACCATTTCCTGAGTTATGCATCAAGTTACTCAATTCAGAGCTTCGTGGTTAGAATTAAGTACGTGAGCTAAAAACAGACCACGTCAAAATATTTAGGAGAGGGTATTTGAAAGTCAGGCGAGTGGTTGCAATATAATACAATATAAAAGATGACAGTTCACGTGAGCTACAAATCACTCACGTGACATGAATATAAGTGAGTGTTTGCGTGTAGGTGAGCTATCACTCACGCTAAACACGAAGCCCTGTGACAATTATGCTCAACAAAGGGGAATGATCCATAGTCAAAAGTTATGCTGGTAGGAAAAGTGTGGTCTATAGTTGAAGTTATGCTGAGCAATAAAGAAAGGGTCTGACGAAGTTACGCAGTTACACTCCCAGGAAAAGAGGTTTATAGTCGGAGTTACGCTAAGCAAAAGGGCTAGAGGGCTGAAACTTCAAGATGGTCGCTTTGATGACGTCACAGTGACGTCATTTTCAAAAACGGCATTTTTGGGTCGATTTTTCTGTCAGATTTTCCAAATTTTTTATTTTTGCAATTTCTCCGCAAAAACTGCATGATAAATTAGTAAATATTAATGTGATGTGAAATAAAATAGTTTTTGGCCACTTTTCATCGCGGAAAAGCAGAAATTTTGAAGAAATATGACAAAAATATCACTTTTTCTGCTAACCCATGTGGCCGCCATCTTGGATTTACCCATGATCCTCTGCTCGGAGGGTCACGCTAATAGGCTCAAAATGACCCCAATATGACAAACTATAAAGTCACGGAGTTTCAGCTCTCCATTTCTTGTCGTTCCGGATATAGCGCAGAAAGTTTGGTAGGGGGGCCATAATGGCCTCTCCCCCCAAGCCAGGTAGGGTTAACCAGTATAATATAAATTGGCTATTTCAAACGATAACAAAATTGTACAACATGTTGCAAAAGTAGATTTGTACAAATGGTATGGGAATGCTCCTGATAATATTTCCAAGCACTACTGTCACATCATTTAATCAAAGTGTCATTTTCAGAGTGTCGCTGTAGAAAATATATCTTATGAAGTTCATTTTAACACTGTCGTCTGGTGACAATGCCCCTGGTAATATTTTCAACCATACTTACAATATATAATTCAATGAAAGTGTTGTTTTAGTGTGTCGCTGTAGAAAATATACATATCTTATAAAGTGTCATTTCCCAGACTGTCGCTCTGGCAGGAGAATAGTCCTGCTTCCCCATATATGTGTTTTAACACTGTCGTCTTGGAACTGAGAATAGACCTGATAACATTTCCAACCATCACTGTTACACGGTTCAATGAAACTGTCATTTTTAGTGTGTCGCTGTAGAAAATATACATATCTTATGAAGTGTCATTTCCCAGACTGTCGCTCTGGCATTGTCTGGCAGGAGAGTAGTCATGCTTCCCCATATATGTCGTTTTAACACTGTCGTCTTACAACTTACAAGGGACAATGGACCTGATAATATTTCCAACCATAGCTGTTACATGTACATGTTTCAATGAAATGTATGATTCCACACAGGGAGACCTCCACCAGTCACGAAGATCCACTGTATATAATAACACAGAGAATGCTCGTGCTGTCTTACATGGAGTAGCAACCGAAAAATAATTAGAGGGCCATTTCGTCCCCCCCCCCCCCTCAGGCCTGGACAGATCCCAAAAAGCTCAGGCCAGATAGGGTTAACACAAAACCATGTTGATTTCGACACAAAACATTTTGTGTTGAACCCATTTCAGCACAAAATTGTATTAAAACAAGACAATATTGTTTACAGTGTAACGCCATCGAGCTACCTCTTTCACATATTGTTGTACATATATTTTCTCTTGCCGTTACATTAAAAAAAAATACAATTATTTAGACATTGTAGTTTTTCGCACCACGTACAGGCCAAAATACCGACTAATCGTACCGTCTCCCTTGTTGATAAAAGCCGGAAACACTGTTGACCGGGAAAGATTTAATTGCGTTATGCAGAAGCCGTAACAGAGACACACATTTGCCTACAGTCCTTCTCCCCCGAAGTGTCACTATATCGTTTGGCTATATTGTTGATTCGCGTTTTTTTTTATTGAACCCTTTTTCACAACTTTGAGACGCATATCAATAGATATAATGAGATTTCCTTCTGCCTAGAACGGGACTCGAGGATGAATATTTTTACGTGTACATGACAGCATCAATATAAAGAAAACTATTCAAATGAAAATATTCATACGTACCAAGAAGAAAACCGTTTGTGACCTGGATCGCCAAAGCTGAAAGAAAACGTTTGGACAAATTTATATTTAATATACAATTTATATGATACCCTAGTTAAATGTATCCGCACTGATAGTTCAGCCGATAGTATGGCCACGAAGGTCTAAATCCAGTGGTTTGCGTACACAACCTGACAACAAGAAATCATTATTTAATTTGCCGATTGTACAAACGTACATGTACTGGCAGATGGTAAAAATGCCCTTGGTAGTACAGCTTAGGAAATGTGATGATCATTCTAAAAGGCTTTGACTGCATAAATCCTTATTAATGCAGTCATATTTCACGTCCATCGCAAAGCAAATGAACAAATTAATTTCCTAATTATTTTGCCAACCCCTCACCCGTGCAGAGAAAATACATTGTCACACATTCTTCTGTCATCTTCGCGTTATTTCAAACGATATCCAACGATATGCGGTATGAAACTAAACTGTTATACTTATGCCAGTAAGATAATTTGTCGTGACTTCATGTATTATCAAACCGGTCAGGTAATAATCTAGGACGCCATCTGTTACTTTCAAAAACGACCCTGCGTGAGTACAGATATATGTTTATGTATATGATTATGACGGATGCCAACCTAGCACCCTTGAGCAATTTATTCCCGGCCCTAAGCTCTACTATAAGTAATATTTGGAAATGGGGTCAAACTTGGAATTCAGTTTTAAATTGTCAAGTGAATTTGCAAATTGAAACCAATGACATTAGTTAAAACTAATCATGTAACGTCATCTCAATGACATTTAACCCTATCTGGCCTGGGTGATTTGGGGTGTACCGCCTAAATCTGTTCGCTATCCCTGAGGCTAAGGGGCTGATACTTATCACACTATATCGTTGGGTCAATCCAAAATCCAAGATGGCCGCCACGTCCCTGTGAAGTCATTTTAAAAAAAATGACATTTTTGGTCGATTTTTTAATTTAAGGGTTTTCTTCGCAAAAACTGCCTGATAAATTAGTAAATAATGATCTGATACGAAATAAATTATATTTTACTCAGTTTGTGACGCAGAAAGGCACAAGTTTTTGAGAAATCTGACGAAAACGTTACTTTTCTGGTACCCCACATG
Source organism: Hanleya hanleyi (assembly GCA_036873755.1). NCBI lineage: Eukaryota > Metazoa > Mollusca > Polyplacophora > Lepidopleurida > Hanleyidae > Hanleya > Hanleya hanleyi. The sequence continues at coordinate 20,462 of JAVTVY010009621.1, forward strand.
TGCGCCATTTTGAATTTACCCATAATCCTCTGCTCGTGGAGTCATGTAAATATGCTCAGAATGACCCCAATATGATAAGCTACAAAGTCACGAAGTATCAGCTCTCAATTGTTTGTCGTCTCAGAGATAGGAGCAAAAACCCAACCGGGGGGGGGGGGAGGAAGGTTTGGAAAGAATCCCCAGACCAGGGATTGATATATAACTGTATATGACTGCTACACTGTTACCTGCTTTTCAAAGTCCAGGTAGGGTTAAAGTCACTTCTAGTAATACAACCTCATCTGGGGGAATACAAAGACGGATTTTCTATGAATTCATAAATTTCTGAACAGCTCAAACGACTTTCCAATTTGGATGATATTTTACAACTCTGCACACCAAATGAAGGAGGGTGGGGTAACTCTGCTCGTTGAGACTATTTAACATTAGGTGGCGCTACACAGGCACAACAAAGATGGCGGCCAGATGGTTGCAGTTGTTTTAGGTACACGAGTTGAGAACAATAAAAGTCAGATTTCCGATTATCTATGGCTGATGCAACTAATTCAGATTGATAGTAAGTACCTGTTGCAACTTTTAGGCTAAAATAACATTCTAAAGTGATCATTTACGCCGCCACAAAGTGTGAAAATTCTTGCTCAGTTGAAAACTGAACAATTGATAATTGATTTTTTTTTTTGATTTTTTTTGCATTCTGCACATTCTCTTCGTAATAGTACCTCATTTGGGAGGAGGATCTGAGAGATTTTGTCGTTTTTTTTTGTTTTTTTTGTCAGGTTGAAATTTAAAAAAAATCACTAAATTATCAAGCCCGCACTATTTCATCCCAGAAAGATAGGAAACACCATTAAACACAAGAAAATATGACCATTTCTTTGAACTAACTCGAAAAATGACTGTGGGCCAAAATTGACCAAAAAATGTAGTGGATTCCTCGAAGTAAACTTTGAAAATTGAAGAAATGTAGTGCCTGTTTAAGCCACGAATAAAGTTGAATCATCTCTTCGTTGACGGTAAACAAGAATGACCTACTGAAAGTTGTTGGAATATAGAATGCTACACGTGGTCAAACAAACGGAATTGTTCAGAAAATGGAGTTTCAAATTTCTTCCTGCTCAGGTGAACTTTTTCCTGCCTCGACGCATTAACCCTTTACACAAAATTGAACACCTGTCAATCAAAGTCAATCTGAATGAGACAGTCATTCAACGTGTTGTTGTTAGTAGTATACAAAGGCTAAATTGATGAGATAGCGCCTCACTGCGCATGCGCAGAACCTTGTGTGACGTCATAAGGGGAGGTTTTGGGGCGGTATTGGGGCGGTATTGGGAGGGTGTGCGCATGCGTGATGTGTGGGAGGTGGGTACAAGATGGCCGCCAGTGTCATGTGTGGGAGGTGGGTACAAGATGGCCGCGAGTGTGAGTGAGTGCAAGATGTGGGAGGTGGGTACAAGATGGCCGCGAGTGTCATGTGTGGGAGGTGGGTACAAGATGGCCGCGAGTGTCATGATGTGGGAGGTGGGTACAAGATGGCCGCGAGTGTGAGTGACATGTGGGAGGTGGGTACAAGATGGCCGCGAGTGTCATGATGTGGGAGGTGGGTACAAGATGGCCGCCAGTGTGAGTGAGATGTGGGAGGTGGGTACAAGATGGCCGCCAGTGTGAGTGACATGTGGGAGGTGGGTACAAGATGGCCGCCAGTGTGAGTGAGATGTGGGAGGTGGGTACAAGATGGCCGCGAGTGTGAGTGACATGTGGGAGGTGGGTACAAGATGGCCGCCAGTGTGAGTGAGATGTGGGAGGTGGGTACAAGATGGCCGCCAGTGTGAGTGACATGTGGGAGGTGGGTACAAGATGGCCGCCAGTGAGTGGAAGATGTGGGAGGTGGGTACAAGATGGCCGCCAGTGAGTGGAAGATGTGGGAGGTGGGTACAAGATGGCCGCCAGTGAGTGGAAGATGTGGGAGGTGGGTACAAGATGGCCGCCAGTGTGAGTGACATGTGGGAGGTGGGTACAAGATGGCCGCGAGTGTCATGATGTGGGAGGTGGGTACAAGATGGCCGCCAGTGTCATGATGTGGGAGGTGGGTACAAGATGGCCGCGAGTGTGATTTGGTGGGAGGTGGGTACAAGATGGCCGCGAGTAGTAAAATGTATAAAAGGAGTCGATTTTTAGGGAAAGGGTGTATTCAATCTGACTTACCTGACCTGACTTGATCAGCCAGCCAGCCAGCCAGTCCTCCTGCCTGCCTAGCCGCTTGTAATAATACTTTTACACCGTAGCAGTTGCTCACCAGCCTGGAGCCCATAGTCATGGCGTCATTATCATTATTTTTAGTCAGGCTTGCAAAGTACCGTGTTCGTCTGATTGAAGAGATGCGGAATGTGGGTGAATTATGTGATTTCCTTATGCAGGAGGAAAACATACTACTGGAACAGCGCGCCGAAGAAATCATGGCGGAGAAAACCACTTCAGCCCAAAACACAGCCCTCATCGATGATGTACCGCAGTTTACCTACTATGGATGTCTAGCCTTCATGGCGGGATTGAGGATGGCGGGAAATGACGAACTAGCAGATCTACTTGAAGCCCACGATGACCACGTTATACAAGATAGTACTCAAGATGCTGATGTGTTAGTAATGGATACCACTACTAAACAGCGTACTACAGCTAGCAAACGTGCGTACACTACCCCAGAGGCGAGTACTACACCTGCCAAACGCGTTTCACGCTCCAAACGCCCCCGACTAACACCGTTAGTTATACCTGAGTCAGTAGTTGTACCCCAGCAAGTGCCTGTGAAACAAGAGGTAGAACTTCCTCTGTCTGTCCAGGAGATTAATAATCTGATCCAGCAAGCTTACCAGGCAGCCCACAGGGACATTTGGGAGCTCTCACCTTATTTGACAGTGAGTGTGAAAGACGCAGAATTGCATTTGAATGCGGCGGGCTTTGGCGACAAACCCGGTAAGCATATTGCCCTGAACTTAGAGAGCTGGCAAAAACTGCAGACCCTTGATTACGCCATCGATGCAGTTATTCGCGACGACGGGCGTGATGAAGCGAAATTTCATGTGGGTGACGACATTTATGTGAGCTGTGCTTATTACAACGATGAGCTGCTCGTTCATATTCGTAAATGGCGTATGCAGTTAGATACGCAACAGCTCGTACCTTGTCCTCAGGGTGTCACTTTCAAATTAACAGCCTGGCGGAAGTTACAGAGTCTCGCAAGTTCCATTGGTTCAGCTCTGGTCTACCAGGTGTCTCACTATATTTACCTCAAGTACATCGATACAGTCTTGCAGCTCATCAGACCTAAAATTCCACAGCACACTCCAGTACCTTCATACGCAATGATCACTGAAGCACTGGAGGCCGTGACGGAGACGGAAATTGCCCTGGGAGTTGAAGCGGCTTGCCTGTCCAAAATTCCACGTGAAGAAATTATAACATACATTTACGTGCACCAAGGACGGAAAGCTGATGATGAATTCAAACAAGTCTTGATGGCGAATTATTGAGAACAAGTGTTGAACAGAACATTTATTACCATACACCTTCATTGAAGTGGTTTGAGAGCGTATAATTGTATTAAAACATTCAATATTCAGATATAATTGTATTAAATTCAATACCCTTGTGAATACGTTCATTCTATTTGTGTTAATAAAAAATAGTAGACGAAAATTACAAAAAATGCTTAGTGTTCATTCTTTTGTTCCCTAGTTCCAATACGTGTATTTTCATACCTTTAGGCCGTCGCGCATGCGCAGAATCACCCTAATTCAACCTTCCACCCAGTCCATTAGATAGCCCTTCAACCTTATCAAAAGTATCACGTACCAATGAATATCTAGCAGAAAAAAATTTTTTGGCTATCCCCAGCTCCAAAAAGGCTATTTTTATACCCCTTCACTGCCGCGCATGCGCAGAAGGGTGATAGTTCAATCCCATACCCAGTGCATCAGATGCCCCTTCACCTAAGCTTCAATTTGATACCTCACTCGTCCCCATTGGCCCATTAGGGGCTTCCCTAGATTGGCTATTCCATCAACCTTCCCTCCTCCCGACCCCGCCCCCTTTTTCCCTGCCTTGTTTTCAATATTTAATTGTTAAAAAACATAGAAAATGAAAAAGTTTTTTTTGGGTTCCATTTTAATCTTTTTTTCCTTGTTTTTAAAATAAAAAAAAAAATTTTGGCCATGCCATCAACCTTCCCTCCCCCTTGTCCCCCCCTTCCAATTCCCCTTTTTCCGTTTTTTCAATATTTAATTGTTAAAAAATTGAAAAAATTGAATTTTTTTTTCTTTGGGGATAACAATGATGGGGTCTGATGTTAATTTTTGTGCTTTTTAGAAGTTTCCTCCTCCGGGGAAGATGGTTGGCCCTGAAAAGGGCCGTTAGTGTTACACGACCACACTTATGCACGGTAGATTTTCTTTATCCCTCCTACATGTTTCCGGCAAATTGGACATTTTATTTTGAGATGGTTCTCGCCGGCATCAGTGCAATGGCACATGTCTCCTACACACGTCAGTGTCACCCAACAACCCGCACATAGGCATAAATGACCGCATGGCAAAACAGCAAACTCGCTTTCGTCATCTGTACATATGCTACAGCGTGATATTTTCTGCTCTTTATCCAGTTGTTCGTATTGTCTGTGAATCTCCTCGTCCATTTTAATCAGGTCTTCTTTCAGTCCATTAATCAAGTTGTTCAGGCGAGTTATCTCGGCTTCACACCTAGAGCATTGTTGTGGCGGAGTTTCGGCGGTAGTTGAAATCATTGGAATTTCACCAGGCGTTGTCGTTGGCCCACGTCTACTATTTAACCATGGCAGTTCATCTTGTAGTTCCTCATCAGTTGTGTCATCATCGGGTTCTTGTATGGTCTCCATCGTGCTTATTTCTTCGTCATGTTCATCCCTTAGTCTTTCCAATTGTGCATTTTCTTCGACACTTCGCCGGAGTTGTTCTAATTCTTCTGTACTGCGTGTTAAGATGGTTGTTTCGTCTTCCAATTCCCTTTGAAAACTGGTGGTTACCATCATTCCATCATTTTCCTGAACGCTAACCAGCTCTCTGTGTTCTGTAGCGGCATTTCTCGGGTCCCTAGCGGGGTGATGTGTAAACAGCGCACGTCTTGTTGAATTCATGATTGTATGGGTGAATAAATGTCACAATATACACGTATTTATACTTTTAGTGGGCTGTGGGAGGTGGGTACAAGATGGCCGCCAGTGTGAGTGAGTGCAAGATGTGGGAGGTGGGTACAAGATGGCCGCGAGTGTCATGATGTGGGAGGTGGGTACAACATGGCCGCCAAGTGTCAATGAGTACAAGATATGCATGGCCGCCAAGTGTGAGTGAGTGCAAGCTATGCTCACTGTATATGAGTGTGCTTTGTTATCATTGTTCAAGCATAAAAATTTCCTATTTTTTTCCATAAATCCGTTACAATTTTCTCGGAATTATGATAAGACTAATCCATAGTGTACACGTATTTTTTTAGCCAGGAAAATTAAATTATTTCCAATGTACCTGGGTTTTAGACTACCGTACACTAACTTTATGATTTTTAAAATGCCTAAAAATTAATAAAATAACCATATATTCTAGCGTTAGGTTGTTAAATTTTTAAATATAACACTAATGAATTGCCTGAGTTTAACTTGTAATAAAATTTACAGGTGCCCTGACATTTATTGTAAAATGAAAAGCTGTTTATAATTGTTAAACAAACACACATATATTTTTTCTTCAGCAGCGTAGCACACGATACAACCAGAGTGTTTTCGCTGCGCGTGCGCGCGTGTCTTACACTATAAATACCACATTTTTTAATTATTCACAATTAATCTGAGTGCCCAGTCATGGATTCACCCTTGGCTCAACTCATGGATATTGACAACACATCAGATTTGTTCACAAATCATGATAATCAAGTACAACGCTTCGACAGTATCATGAATTTGGTACACGATGAACCCCGATTAGATGATATAATCAACCACTTATTCTCACCTTTACCTGAACCCCAGAACTACCCTGCACCAACTCATTGTGAGCATCCTCCAGAAACATCGCCGCTGGATAATTTCTTCGCCTTGACAACAACCACACCGGATGTTACTCCAGATGTATACCAAAGTTTTGATGATATAGACGAGATGTTACAAACCATGTTAAAACCCCCAGAACCAGAGACGACAGAAGATGGAACCGATTCAAATGCCTCCTATGATTCCGGAGGTATTGAAAAATGACAGTCGTTGTTGAAACCACAAGATAAAGACAAAGAAGGCCCACTGTATAGTGCTGTGTTACCATCGCCCAAGCATTAAAATTTCCTAGTTTTATTTCGAATCATCAGATTTTAGTGCATAATATTGCTGAAATAATGCCAACAGAAAACTCAGAGTCAATTTAAATATTTATTTGTATTGAGCAAATTACAAGAATTTCGAAGAGAAAAGAGCCGAAATAATGTCTGTCTGTCCTGGAAATCAGCTGATCAGCAATAAATCGACATCTCCGTGACCTTCAAGGAGATTTTGACATTAGGTTTTACCCGCTTTTATCACAAATCATTATAAAGAAATTGTCACACCCGGTGAACTCCTGAAACCCACATCCTACCTGAGAGTTTGGTAAGATATTCCATTCATTCGTTACCGTTCCCCGTGGAGTAGAATTTCATCCATCAGCTTTCACTGTTGTGGTGCCAAACACAAAAATTGACAAATTATACGGACTGCCACGATAAGCGTTCCGTACTGCACATGTCCGATAAAATCCCTCCAGTCGTTACAGAATGTTGATTCCACAAAACCTGTTCGGTGGCCTACATTATCGTTCAATCGCTGATCATAAAGGCTGCGTTCATTCTCACCAGAACTGTAGGCCTATACACTTCGAAATCTGTGAAAGAATATCAATTTTCACGTTTCCTGTCGGATATCACACAAATTGATGCGTCCGCTGGAACACAGCACACTCCCTCGATTTCAGTCTACGTGTGACATGCAGGCGATGCATGATGCAGATCACATTATTCATCTCAGCGGATACCGAAATGGAACAAAGTTCCGTTATACACTGCAACAGAGAATGTTCTCCCGCTCAGAAAACACAAAATGGCTACTGAACACCAAAATTTCCCCGGATAATAAAGTCGTTCAAACCACAGCGCCATCTATTCGCTTTGGTGCAAGGGAGACAACTCGGACTAGACCAATTCGAAGATCATGTCCGCTATATTTAGCCTGAATGGGTATAGGGGTGATCGGGTTTTTTTATGGCTTTTACTATGAGCTATGAGGTTGATCATGTAGAATACGATGGAAAAAAATTTGAAAGTACCGCGTAGGCTTGTATATAGATCCATATAGATCCATATAGACCCATATACACTCATATACTGGGATATTGGTATGTATCAATCCATACGGGGTGGACATGTTGGAGCACTAGTGGCCCGATGGGGTAGAGTGAGGTCTTATTTTAAAGCTCTCGAGGAAATAAATAAATAAATAAATAAATAAATAAATAATAAAAAAATCAAAAAAATCGGCGAGTAGTAGACGAAGGGAAAATTGGAAAGTATTGACCATGCCCCAGAATACTTCATATGCATATCACGGCCTTAAGGCCTATGTAAGATGTAATCTACATCACAGTTTAGTAGTATAAAAAGCGCAATTCACCTTGTCCCTTCCAAAGAAATAAAATCGGCTCTATTTTACAGGAGTATATACGCAGGTGACGTGGGTTGTCACGTCACTTCCGGGTTTTCACTAAACACTACCTCCAAACATACAAGAGTTGCAATGTTCAACCGCCGGGGTGTTTTCCCGCCCCAGCGCCCCGCAGCGCGCGCGCGCGTCATCCCGCGTCATCCCCGGCAGTGCGCGCGCGCGCGCGGACGCGGGTCAAAAGGTCAAAGGGTCACCTCCAGGTCAGACGGTCCAATGTCCAATGAGACAATGTTGCGGTATCGCTATAGTCAGAGCTTGAGCACAAAAAAGGGGGATTCTAGATGAACCTGGGAAAGATGGGCAGTTCCATGTGGACCAATCAGCGGTCGAGAAAAAGAGCCAATCAGCGGTCGAGAAAAAGAACCAATCAGCGATCGAACAATCAGCCAATCGAATTGGGGTATTCACGGTGTGCTTTCGCTGACGTCCGCGCCTACATCTGGGTTCTTGTACACCCGGGTAATGTTTTTCTGGACATGGATGGGTTACCTTTGGCTCCATTCTAGGCCACTGATTGGCTAATAGAACTTATAGTCATAATCTATACGTGTTGGACGAGTCTCTTCACTCACCGTATACACGTACCTCAATGAAATGCCCGCTCCAAACCTAGACCAAAAAACACGTACTTGGTCTGTAGGCTGATTTCATTGGCTCTCTATTTTTACTATAGTGCTCTTGCATTCTAACCTTGATGGGTTACCTAGCACTGATAGTCATAATCGATACGTGTTGGACGAGTCTCTTCACTCACCGTATACACGTACCTCAATGAAATGCCCGCTCCAAACCTAGACCAAAAACACGTACTTGGTCTGTGGGCTGATTTCATTGGCTCTCTATTTTTACTATAGTGCTCTTGCATTCTAAACTTGATGGGTTACATTTTGGTCCCATCCTACACCACTGATTTCAGTTTGACTGAATCTCCGCATTGGGCATTAATGCATCAGGAATAAAACACACAAGACAGGGTTTTTTGGTGAGATCTCATTTTTTTATTCATTGAACAACAACAAATTACACCGCGCGCGCCGGGGTCAAAGGTCATATGCAAATGTGGAAACCTTTACACTGCGCGCGCCGGGGTCAAAGGTCAGTTCCGGTCACCTTTAGCGACGTACACCAAAACAGAAGCGAGTATTTAAAATCCGTCACAGAGCTCTCGTCCAATCAGAAGCGATTCAGTCTCGATCCTCGACTTGGGGTAGAGTGTGCTAAAAATAGATTACCAGCTAGCGTGCTATAAAAGGGAAGCGGCCTGGCCGTTTCATCAGACACTCTGTCAACCACCAAGATGTTCACTTGCACAACTTGCCAGAAGCAGTTTACTCGCCCAGAAGATTTGCGACGCCACGATTCCTCCATCCACAACGGTACACTATATACTTGTATAACCTGCGCACAGTCATTTAATCGGGAGGATCATTTACTGCGACACGAACGCTCACTCCACGAGGGCGCGAAGGAACAATGTAATGAATGTGGTCAACTCTTCAAACGACCCAGTCAGTTAAGACGGCATCAGCGGTTGATTCATGGTCCGTGTCTATGGTTTGGGCGACAACTTCCTACTGAAGAGGAGCCGCGGAAGGTGAGACCCAGTGAAGATAAGCCCGGGGACACGAACGCCACTGGTGATGCGATCACGGAGAGCCCGCCTATACCCACAGTTCAGAAGAGCCTAGATATCCAGCCAGTCCCTAGCATTGCTGTTGCCAGTCATACGCCTGACGACATCGGACATTTTCTGGAAGATGCAGTGGATATTCCCAGCGATCTGTTACAGGACGCCCATCCAGTGAATGACATCGATCGGCGCCAATGGCCCATGATACGGCACATTTTCCACCGTGATCGCCCCATTCCAGATATCTACAATTTCCCACTGACCGACCGCACCCGTCTACGCAGCTACGTGGAAGCCATCTTCAAAGATCAAACTACGGCCTTCAAATTGAATGTCGCTTTCGGGTACATCTTACGCCACAAAAAGACGGACCAGTTACGGTATTATTATGCCAGTAATAACAGCCATGTGTTTGACCAACCGCTCACCATCATTAACCGGGGGTCACTAGAGACGATGCTGGAGATACTGGACACCGTGGAAACCTTGAGATGGGCACATCGTCAACGCCCCAACATACAATGGGTCGTAGAGAAGGTCACCAATGCCACGTTCTTCCTTACCAAGCTGACCGACCACCGCCATCGGTTGAATGCGTCACCCGCGCCCTGATGAATACCATAAGATGCCGCACATAGTCTCTATGTCTACATGCTGATCGTTGACTTGAGCTCAGTAAACACTTGTACATAATGTGACGGTGCGTTAAATAATAAAACATGGTGTTTGATATTTCAATTTGTTTTGCTGTGAACATACTAAACATACCCAAGTCTGCTCTAATCGAGGGAAAAATGAAACTTCTCTACTCCGCCGTAGATACACATTCACACCGACAGGCATAAAATCGACTTCGGGTTCTTTGGATTGTAAGACACGTGTCAATTGCCTCCACCCGTCCAGGCTTAAAATTAATTTGACTTCGATCGGGTGCTCTTCGATAAGGTGTAATTCATGTTGATATACTATAAGAAGGACCTTAGACGTGACTTGAAAGAACGCCAGCTCTTTCCCCCGCGATGCCATACTGAACAATGATAAAAATATTAACCCCACACACATGTATATAGAGCGATTCTATATTTTTCATTGTTAACCCTATCTGGCCTGGGGGGTTAAAATAAAAAAATATCCCTGGGAAATTTAATTTGACACGGCAATTAATTTTTTAGACGCACCCCGAGTGCATCAATTAATAGTCTGGACACCTACGAGAATTAAAAATAATACATTATCATGGTTAACTTCGAATATCAAGGGTTCATCATTATCCAAACCAGGCCTACCGCCGCTGTAAAAATAGTCAAATCAGGAGCAAATAAAAGGATAACTCTTACCTCCCAAACGTAATAAGGGGGCAAAACTCTGCATTGACAAACTGCATTTTGAACGACCGAAAAACATGAGGAGAGGAGTTTGGTTGACTCGAATAATGAACAGGGACGCAACTCTCTGTGTTTGACGTCAATATTCAAGCGGACCGGTCTAGAATATGCTCTCGCACCGTAAATCCAGGCCCTGTTTGTTCATTTTTTCTACAGTTCTCATGAACGAAACGATCTGGAATTTTCAGGACACACGTATCGAGTGATGCCCGACAAAAAATTTATAGAGATCGATTCTATTTTTCATTGTTAACCCTATCTGGCCTGGGCTTTTTGGGACCTGTCCAGAAAAAAAATACCCTGGGAAAAATATTTAATTTAACACGGCAATTAATTTTTTAAACACTTCCCGAGTACATACATGAATAGTCTGTACACCTACGAGAATTAAAAATAAAATATTAGCAGGGTTAACAGCGTCTGGGAAGTGCTCATCATTTCCCAAACAACACGCCTACCGCTGTAAAAATAGTCAAACCCAGGAGCAACTAAAAGGATAACTCTTGGGTCCCAAACGAATAAGGGGGCACTACTCTGCAGGGATTTGTGTGTATGCGTGTAGTGATACATTACCCGCTGGTACTTTTCAACACGACCTCACTGCGCGCGTGACTTTGGAAAAATTGCAAAGATTGGCGCCTAGCTTGTGTTTTCGTACCGTCATCCCAGGGTCTGTTTTGATCATTTTTCTACAATTCTCATGATCGAAACGAACTGGAATTTTCAGGGCACGCGTATCGAGTACTCATTGAGAGACTTACACTATTTTTAATGGGGAAACTTAATTATTTTTGGAGACGCAGGGCCATGCTAGTAGAAATCAAATTATTTTGGCAGCGAGAATTGGACCAATGGGTACAACTGTTGCAGGGAGGAGTGGACGGCCGAACGTCATCAACGGCCACCAATTTACGACATTTATTAGCTGCCGTGAACGACATCCACGTCAATGAAAACAGGTGGTTTGTTTTATTACAGCGAGTGATGGGACAAAGGAACCCCATTCCTACACCGCCTGCTCGTCGACCAGTCCAGATAGTGCTGCCAAGAAGAAGAACTGCCGCCGCCGCCGAGAACATAGCAGTCTTCCCTCTGCAAGATATGGGACCCCCCAACCTTGATGAAGATCGTACGGTGCCACACAGGACAATACCGCCAGCCACCTTCCTGGACCATCTCCCAATTTTTTCTTCATCAGACGAAGACGAAAATGAGGAGGAGGTTGTATATCTGCATACCGTGGTGCCACCGTACCAACAGGAATAATTCCACCCAGGTAGATGTTATTACGGAGAAAGTAGACAGGAAAAACTTCTCTGCAGAAGAAAACTGCATAACAAATTGATTTCCAAACGTCCTTTTCAGGATTTGCGATAATAAAAACAAAAAAAAAAAAAAATGCTTTCGAAAGAGGATGCTTTTTTCTAACTTGGGCACACACCAATTAAAAGCACAGAAATGTCCCACATTTTCCCCTTTCTTAGCAAACTGCATTCACCCAAAAATACAACCCCTGTCCACTATCAACCGTTCTTGTGAGAACGAATCTCTTTATATATACACAGAGGATTTATTTATGGCCTTGTCATCTGGTGCTTGTTGTTGTTCTTCTCCGGAATCATAGGAGGCATTTGAATCGGTTCCATCTTCTGTCGTCTCTGGTTCTGGGGGTTTTAACATGGTTTGTAACATCTCGTCTATATCATCAAAACTTTGGTATACATCTGGAGTAACATCCGGTGTGGTTGTTGTCAAGGCGAAGAAATTATCCAGCGGCGATGTTTCTGGAGGATGTTCACAATGAGTTGGTGCAGGGTAGTTCTGGGGTTCAGGTAAAGGTGAGAATAAGTGGTTGATTATATCATCTAATGGGGGTTCATCGTGTACCAAATTCATGATACTGTCGAAGCGTTGTACTTGATTATCATGATTTGTGAACAAATCTGATGTGTTGTCAATATCCATGAGTTGAGCCAAGGGTGAATCCATGACTGAGCACTCAGATTAATTGTGAATAATTAAAAAATGTGGTATTTATAGTGTAAGACACGCGCGCACGCGCAGCGAAAACACTCTGGTTGTATCGTGTGCTACGCTGCTGAAGAAAAAATATATTTGTGTTTGTTTAACAATTATAAACAGCTTTTGATTTTACAATAAATGTCAGGGCACCTGTAAATTTTATTACAAGTTAAACTCAGGCAATTCATTAGTGTTATATTTAAAAATTTAACAACCTAACGCTAGAATATATGGTTATTTTATTAATTTTTAGGCATTTTAAAAATCATAAAGTTAGTGTACGGTAGTGTAAAACCCAGGTACATTGGAAATAATTTAATTTTCCTGGCTAAAAAAATACGTGTACACTATGGATTAGTCTTATCATAATTCCGAGAAAATTGTAACGGATTTATGGAAAAAAATAGGAAATTTTTATGCTTGAACAATGATAACAAAGCACACTCATATACAGTGAGCATAGCTTGCACTCACTCACACTTGGCGGCCATGCATATCTTGTACTCACTGACACTTGGCGGCCATGTTGTACCCACCTCCCACAGCTTGCACTCACTGACACTGGTGGCCATGTTGTCCCACCTCCCACATCTTACACTCACTGACACTTGGCGGACATGTTGTACCCACCTCCCACAGCCCACTAAAAGTATAAATACGTGTATATTGTGACATTTATTCACCCATACAATCATGAATTCAACAAGACGTGCGCTGTTTACACAACACCCCGCTAGGGACCCGAGAAATGCTGCTACAGAACACAGAGAGCTGGTTAGCGTTCAGGAAAATGATGGAATGATGGTAACCACCAGTTTTCAAAGGGAATTGGAAGACGAAACAACCATCTTAACACGCAGTACAGAAGAATTAGAACAACTCCGGCGAACTGTCGAAGAAAATGGCCAATTGGAAAGACTAAGGGATGCACATGACGCAGAAATAGCCACGATGGAGACCATACAAGAACCCGATGATGACACAACTGATGAGGAACTACAAGATGAACTGCCATGGTTAAATAGTAGACGTGGGCCAACGACAACGCCTGGTGAAATTCCAATGATTTCAACTACCGCCGAAACTCCGCCACAACAATGCTCTGGGTGTGAAGCCCAGATAACTCGCCTGAACAACTTGATTAATGGACTGAAAGAAGACCTGATTAAAATGGACGAGGAGATTCACAGACAATACGAACAACTGGATAAAGAGGAGAAAATATCACGCTGTAGCATATGTACAGATGACGAAAGCGAGTTTGCTGTTTTGCCATGCGGTCATTTATGCCTATGTGCGGGTTGTTGGGTGACACTGACGTGTGTAGGAGACATGTGCCATTGCACTGAGGCCGGCGAGAACCATCTCAAAATAAAATGTCCAATTTGCCGGAAACATGTAGGAGGGATAAAGAAAATCTACCGTGCGTAAGTGTGGTGGTGTAACACTAACGGCCCTTTTCAGGGCCAACCATCTTCCCCGGAAGAGGAAACTTCTAAAAAGCACAAAAATTAACATCAGACCCCATCATTGTTATCCCCAAAGAAAAAAAATTCAATTTTTTCAATTTTTTAACAATTAAATATTGAAAAAACGGAAAAAGGGGAATTAGAAGGGGGGGACAAGGGGGAGGGAAGGTTGATGGCATGGCCAAAATTTTTTTTTTATTTTAAAAACAAGGAAAAAAAGATTAAAATGGAACCCAAAAAAAACTTTTTCATTTTCTATGTTTTTTAACAATTAAATATTGAAAACAAGGCAGGGAAAAAGGGGGCGGGGTCGGGAGGAGGGAAGGTTGATGGAATAGCCAATCTAGGGAAGCCCCTAATGGACCAATGGGGTCGAGTGAGGTATCAAATTGAAGCTTAGGTGAAGGGGCATGTGATGCACTGGGTATGGGATTGAACTATCACCCTTCTGCGCATGCGCGGCAGTGAAGGGGTATAAAAATAGCCTTTTTGGAGCTGGGGATAGCCAAAAATTTTTTTTCTGCTAGATATTCATTGGTACGTGATACTTTTGATAAGGTTGAAGGGCTATCTAATGGACTGGGTGGAAGGTTGAATTAGGGTGATTCTGCGCATGCGCGAGGTCAAAGGGAAAATCTTGTCCACGTCTCATGCTTTTCGTCTCATACAAGCGGATAGACAGGCAGGCTGGCTGGCTGGCTGATCAAGTCAGGTCAGGTAAGTCAGATTGAATACATCCTTTCCCTAAAAATCGACTCCTTTTATACATTTTACTACTCGCGGCCATCTTGTACCCACCTCCCACATCATGACACTCGCGGCCATCTTGTACCCACCTCCCACACATGACACTCGCGGCCATCTTGTACCCACCTCCCACATCTTGCACTCACTGGCGGCCATCTTGTACCCACCTCCCACATGGCGGCCATCTTGTACCCACCTCCCACATCTCACTCACACTGGCGGCCATCTTGTACCCACCTCCCACATGTCACTCACACTGGCGGCCATCTTGTACCCACCTCCCACATCTCACTCACACTGGCGGCCATCTTGTACCCACCTCCCACATGTCACTCACACTGGCGGCCATCTTGTACCCACCTCCCACATCTCACTCACACTGGCGGCCATCTTGTACCCACCTCCCACATGTCACTCACACTGGCGGCCATCTTGTACCCACCTCCCACATCTCACTCACACTGGCGGCCATCTTGTACCCACCTCCCACATCATGACACTCGCGGCCATCTTGTACCCACCTCCCACATGTCACTCACACTCGCGGCCATCTTGTACCCACCTCCCACATCATGACACTCGCGGCCATCTTGTACCCACCTCCCACACATGACACTCGCGGCCATCTTGTACCCACCTCCCACATCTTGCACTCACTCACACTCGCGGCCATCTTGTACCCACCTCCCACACATGACACTGGCGGCCATCTTGTACCCACCTCCCACACATCACGCATGCGCACACCCTCCCAATACCGCCCCAATACCGCCCCAAAACCTCCCCTTATGACGTCACACAAGGTTCTGCGCATGCACAGTGAGGCGCTATCTCATCAATTTAGCCTTTGTATACTACTGTTGTTGTTGTTGGCACATGGTCCAGTGGGTTAATTTCATTTAGCTACGTACGTCTGTGCTCACCCATTTTTCCTACCAAACTTTCTGCGCTATCTCCGGAACGATAAAAATTGAGAGCTGACACTCCGCGACTTTATAGTTTATCATATTGGAGTCATTTTGAGCCTATTTGCATAACCCCCCGAGTAAAGGATCATGGATAAATTCAAGATCGCGACCAAGTCGGGTACAAGAAAAGTGTTTTCGTTATTTTCTTCAAAATTGCTGCTTTTCCTCCAAGAAAAGTGATCAAAACTATTTTATTTCACATCACATTAATATTTAATAATATAGCATGCAGTTTTTGCGGAGAAATTGTATAAATAAAAAAAAAATAAAAAAAATATGACCGAAAAATCGACCAAAATTGAAAATAACGTGACTGTGACGTCATCAAAGCAGCCATCTTGATTGTTTTTTTTTTTGGATCATTTTCTGATAGAGGTTGACCCAAGGGTATAGTATGGTAAGTTTCAAGCCCCTAGCTCAAAAGGGAAGAAAAATAATTAGGGGGGAGGACCCCCTACGCTCATACTATTCAGTTTGTATCGCTGACGTCCCTACTCTCCCGGGGAACAAGGAGAGTAGGGACGTCAGTGATACAAGCTGTGTATCAGCGTAAGGACCCCCAGGCCTGGACAGGTCCCCAAAAGCCCAGGTCAGATAGGGTTCAATAGGATAACACAGGGACATTAAAATGAGATAACATCGTGACATGACAATACGATAACACGGTTTGTGATGTATTGGACTGAAAAGATATCACCCCTCTATGCATGGAACTTTGGGGATGACCCCAATATCGTCTGTGTGAATATTCACGAGAGGCATGCTCGAGAATGAGGCTTGCATTGCCAGTACTGAGATAAAAGCTCAGTGAATGGTGCAGTCCAAGTTTGGTGTTTCTTTCGTCCACACCGTTGAGCGGAATGATGAGTTTATCGCCGCTCTTCGATAAATTTAAATGTATTTAATCGGACACACAGTTACTCGGCACCTCATATTTCGACAACCCACTCCTAAATATGAGGTAGCAGTATACAAAGCCCGAAGATTATGTATACAGTCTCCATATTTCGACACTTCTAACACTTCATGATGCTTATGGAAAGATTACTCTGGCTGGTGGCATGTTCAAAAATAGGGATGAAACGGGCTGCACAGTGTAGTTAATTCGATGAACAATGGGTTATCATACTGTTCCCTGGCCTATTTTGATGTTTTGGGAGCATTTATCGGGGCGGCTTCAAACCATGACACCTCAAACCAAAATTATATTTCCACACAATAAATTAGGAAGTTCGATTATTTTAAAGAACTAAGTTTTGTTTTGGTTTGAGGTGTCATATTTTTGTTACAAGAGAAAATTCTTCTTATAAAAAGCTTCAAAAATACCGAAATAGGCCAGGAGGCACATTTTAATCAAGCATAAATTCACTTTCATGCAAGTGACCATCATGATTCTTTTCAGGCTTATAATTCAGTATGTTTTCTTCAACAAACATTTGATTTTGCAACTTTTGAATTGAAAACAAAAATCAGATCTTTACAGTCACAAACAAAGGAGTTTTTCTCAACAACCGTCACATATCCTTTACTGGGAAAGTTTTTCAAAAGTCCAGTTCCCAACTTTTCTAATGTTTAGTTGATGAACACGGCATTCCAAGCATTCATGGCATTGGCGCGTGCTCTCTCTGATAGTTGCATTTGAGAAAGTCCAGTTATGATAAGACAATCACATTTTAAAACTTTAGTACAATATCGGATCAAACGTCCGCGGCATTTTAACAATGTTTTGGCGGGTATTATGGAAGGTTTCACAGATTAGATAAACATAGTGTGACCTATATGTTATTACGTAAAGTGTATAGTTACAGTTTTCTTATTTACAATCCAATTGCTGGTTATATGATTGGATGAAATCCGAGACAATCTCATCACACAAAAAGCTGAATAAAAATATACCCAAGTACGATATTTTTTCGCTTGTGTTCTAACGAACTTCTGACCCACTTGATTGATTTTCACGCACTCACTGGCATATGTAGTCTTAGGGGCCGTTCCCATTTAACGTTCGTGTTTCCATGGTTTAAACCATTTCGTTTGAACCATGTCACGAACGATGGGTGTATCGTTGGTTCGTTTTCTTAAAAAAACCATTGAAGAAACGAACGAAGAAAAAACCATTGCGTTTCTAAGGCTGTGACTTGCTGGAGAAAAAACGATCGAAAGTGGTGCCGCCTGAGTGACGTCACACTAAGACACGCCCACACACTGCTTGAATGGTGGTAGCTCATACGTGTAGGCTGTTAAACCGTCGATAACAGGCCTACCGGTATATACCCGACACCGTATTAAACTGAGCACAGTGTGTGTGCATTCGGACGAGGATTTATAAATATAATCTATCATGGACTATTCAGTGGTGTAACCCAAACACTGGGACTGCTGATTTAATGACGAGAAGCCGTACACATGATCATTCTGTTCAGAATATTTCAACCTAAATTGGTTTATATACTTTGTCTTATTTTCTCAAATACCTGTATGCTGTCGGCATCAAACAAATAAGATATATAATGTTTTTTTTATAAAATAATGTTAATATTATTAACCCATGTGTGGCCAGAATGCTTTCTTATGGGACCATTTTGGTCACAGTTGGGAACAGGCAATTGAAGAAAAATGGGTACTGTGGATATTTGTGAAAATAAAAAAGGTAGCATGAAATGGTGATAACAGTGATAAGACTGTTACATTAAGAGTGACAACGGATTAATATTTGTATAGAATTGGAAAGAAGTAAAAAAATCATTATGATTAAACGAATCCGCAAACAGCGACATTTCGGAACGCGACATTCGGCACAAAGTGAAGAGTACGACATTTCGACACACGACATTCCGGCACTTTTTTTAACGAGCCAAATCATATTCAAAATTAGGATTTTCTGATCTTTTGTTAACATATGTTAACATACAAACAGACTATTTTAAGGGTTACCAAGTTGTACATATTTTGGCTGCGAATATCTGCGACATTTCTGCAATGTTTTTCACATAAGCAGTTGGTTTTAGAAATGTTGTGAATTTCTCATAGGTAAAAAGCATTATATAAATATTCTATCACGAGTAAAAACCTCATCAATCAATCGACATCAACCTTAATATGTGAAAAAAGTTGCCGAAATGCCGCGGATAATCGTGAGCCGGTATGTTTATATATGTTGAACATATGTTAAAAAAAGAATGTGAAAATCTTCACTTTTAGCGCAATTGGTCTGACAAAAAGGGTGCCGAAATGTTGTACCCTTCACTTTGTGGGAAAATGTCGCGTGTCGAAATGTCACTTGCCGAAATGTCGCGTACCGAAATGTTCTGACGCTGATTAAACACGGATACTGTAACCGTCTTACTATCTGACCACTGAAATTAAATATTACATAATCCCGATATTGAGTATCGGCCTGACATATAGTTTCAAGATCAAAACAAACACCCGGCCCCCACCAACGGCACCGCACAACTCAGCCTAGACAAGATTCACCAAAATTTCTTGTATTGTTGAATGATTGCTATTATTTGTATTTAAATTCATTTAAAAAAATACGCTTTACGCGATTTGTGAAGAATTGAACGCCTATTTTCGATGTCAACAAAATTTAGTGTTATTCTTAAAATAAACATTTTCATTTCAAAGTTATTAATCATTTGAAATGCCATCATGCCATGTATTTTGCGATACATACTGAAATGTTAGAGTTCAAATAAGCAGCATGGCTTGATTTTTACAGCAAAATTTGTCTATCTATGCATGTAAAGGCTCACATGGCTCAGTGAAACGGAACATCGCCGAGCTCGGGCGCTGGTTGGTTAAACTCAGATAGGACATATGCCCTCATTGAAGAGAAGACCATGCATGGGAGGTGATGAAGTGTATGAGATTCTGCAAGCCTAGAATATAATTACATATGTTGTTCTGAAAGTATATCAGAATGGGAGAAAATCTTTATTGATAAATATTTATTTGACAGCAGCTTGACTCGATGCGCCGTTAGAGATTCTCCCGTTATTCAGACAAATGATGACATTGAAGACCACGGGACGGACTGGTAATTCGATTGAAATTGTAGTTTAAGGGCCGCTTCCCATACGGATTTCGCGGCCCATCAACTCAATGTTTTATTTACATTTCACGGTACATTTCTTAGTTCATTTAAGATCTTTTGCAGCGCTAAATATTAAAATAAATAATTAAATAATAAATAACAATGAGAGAACAGAGGGAGATATAAATAGAAGTAGGGAAGAATCGGCTAATTCACTCGAAACCACAGGAATTTAAAATGAACGCTCGATTTAAGTTTTTGAGCATTCCATGTCAGCGTCCTCATGGACAAAGCAGTACCGTTGATAGTAAAACGTGTGTGACCTAAGGTCCAAAACTTCATTGCGTCCTGAATTGGGCGTTAATTATTTGATTTGGTTAATTTGCTGGACACAGGAATCAGCAACAAATAAATACAATGTAAGCATATTATTAAGGCATGCCAGCTAACAATGTTGTAATTTTTTTCTTTCAAAGAAATTAACCCCTCCGACCCCTCCACTTCGCTGTTTTCTTAAGTCGACGGTTGTTCACAGATCGACTATGGTGTAACGTGTGAATTATCAACACCTCCAATTTCAATTGTCAAGTAGTCTTATAATCTCCTTCTTTGAACTTGTTTTGATATCTTTGGCAGAGAATTTTTGTACGGGAAGTTCATGTCGAGTTAATTTGGGAACAATCGGGCCTATAACTGAGAAGAAAATAAGTACAATAATATAGATTCATGGAAATAAAATTAAAACGTTAAAACTCTTCAATTCCAGTTAATAGCATTGCGTCCGGTTTACAATTATTAGAGGTCAATAGCCGCGTGAAATAAACATCACTAAGGCTGAGTTGAATTTGCAATCAACGCCTCTAAGTATTACCCGACATGAAACTGATTGCTTCACACTGTGAAACTAACAACGCGCTCCGCCAATGGCCGACATATACAAACAACTCTTTAACCGAAGATAAAGAATTCATATTATTTTCTGCGATCCAGTATCAACAGGTCATTTATGAAGGAAGGTGCACCTGTCGGTGTCATTAACACAAATGACATGTCGATTAATTTATTTCCAAAATCGACCGTAGTTCATGTCTTATTTCGCGTTATGACGTTAAACACTCTATGGTTGACGGTTATGCTCTATGTATTCTGCAAAAGAGGCAAAGAATACCCTAAATATGTCATTTATTCCGCGTCGGATATACAATCAATTATCCAGGTAAGAGAATATAATTCAAATATATATTCATTAGAGATAAACGGAACGTTTTATTTCAATTGGATTAGGAAAACCTCAGGGCATCAAACGTTCAATAGTATGAAAGAAAGACGTTTCCGAAAAAAAAAATATTTGTCGGGATTCCATTTTGGGCCGCGATATGCGTATACGACAAGCGGTCCCAAAATTTGGTGCCCGCACAACACTCCGATCGTCTGAGAATCGACGAAACGGTCAAAGATACGGACATATAGAAACCGGGACCCCCTTCCAGATTACCAATAGATTTCATGTCCATTTTGAAAACCCGGACGTTTCGATCGAAATAGAACGGGGAGGAAACCGAAAGGCGTCACCACGGGCTGGTGTATCGTTTGTTCCTACACGTACTTATAGCTATCAATATAGTAGACTCTCTATATAATACAAATTCAGATAACAATAAATAATGCGATCGGGGATTGACAAGGAGATAGCATTTAGCTATTTAGGACGAACCGAATAATTAGTGTCTGACGCGATGGTATCGGCTCAAACCGGGGCAAAAACCTGTGCATTACTTTCTTTTGTCTTTTAATTATGCAGCTGAACTTCATCATCTAGTTACACGTAAAAGTAATTTACTGCCTCTCCAACCGTCAGAGAATTCGGCATTGAATTAACGGATTCTTTTCTCAGTGCCCACGGAGATTGCGTTATCAGGTTGGACAATGCGAACATCACGTGATTGTATTATTGCGCCTTCGTTTTCCAGTGAACGATCGAACGATGACAAACAAAGAAGGAAAAAAACGCAATGGTTTTCTGTAAAACGAACGACTTCGTTCACTGGCGAACGAACCAATGCGTTTAATGTTTTTTTCAATGGTTTTCCACGAAAATCAAAACGATGGGTGTAGAACGACTTGTTTTTTTTCCAGAGATTTAAACGAACGAAGCAAAAACGCTAATTAGGAACGCTACCTTATTGTGTGATCTATGGAATCGATCAACATACATGTATATGTTATTGAAAAGATTATTTGCTCTGCGATTTCAAATATGTAAATATATTGCTTGTGAGGTTGATAGATATGAAGTTGTTCCAATTCAAATGTTCGCCTCTTCATAACATGAGCAGTGTGACTAACGTCACAGGACCTAAGAAGTAGGGTTTGATATGATTTAAGTGTGTACCTTGACGGGAGACGGTCGAGAGATGACTTGGTGGCCCTCTACGGGAGACGGTCGAGAGATGACTTGGGGGCCCTCTATCTAGAAATAACCTGAAATTCTCTCAAAATTTCCAGGTTGATAGTTCACCTAAGTAGGTCAGCTCATAACTTGCTGATAACAGTCCCCTGATGCACGTTCATGCGAAAAATCCAGGTTCTAATGTCAAGGGTTCTCATTATTTTGAAAACGAAAGGATTCGGATGGACGGATGGACTCGCTGACTCGCTGATTAATCTCATCCGGAGAAAGAATTGATACAGTACTAAATAAAACAGTGCAATAAAACATTTTTTTATATAAATATATATTATACATGAGCGATGTGACTAACGTCACAGTACCTACGAAGTAGGGTTGGCATTAGGACTCCGACACTCACTGAACTCTTGGAAATCTCTCCGCCCTAAGCTAAAATCCTGCCTATATTAAGATGGGCACTGCCCAAGTATAGAATCACCAGAGATTTTCATCAACAATCACCGGAAATTTTCATCAAAAGTAGATCAGCTCAGAACTTGCTGGTAACAGTCCCCTAATTCCCCTTCATGCAAGAAATCAAGGTTCTAATTACGGTTCTCCTTATTTTGTCGACGAAAGGATTTGGATGGACTCATTCACTCACTGACTGACTGACTATACCGGACAATTTGCAGATGGTAGCCTACTAGGAATATATATTTGACATAAAACATTTTCACCCCCGGATGTGTTCGAAGCCCTTAATAGTGATTCTTTTTTTTTATTTTCACAACAAAGAAATTAGTAAATAAAGACATCATCAAAACTCATGGTTCGGATAATCTGTGGGAAAGATGGTACAGTCAGTGTCTTGTTCGAACGAAATAAAAATTGATAGCTTTAATGTGCGTATAAATTTCATGCGCGTGTAGCAATGCTAGGATGGGGATCAATGTCGTCTCTTGGTTATGAACGCGATACTCGATACTTAATAGCTGCATACCCAGGAAACTTGATTTGATAACTATACTTTTGAACAAGGAATACAGGTGTATTTTGTGAAAATCACTCACTGCGTGAAAACGCAAGTTTCCATTTCCGGAAACTTATTGGGAACTGGCTGGCAAACCGTGTCGGTGAGTTTCTGAAATTGGAAACTTGAGCCATTTGGCCAGTGACAATTATATCTTCTTCTTTGACGTGGGTTGAACGTGACATAATGCTTTATTGGCAGCAAGGTCAAAGGAATTTCGAGTGGTTTGGCATGGATCCCTTCATATATTGCTCTTCACTGCATTGTGACCGGGCCGCTAGAGAGCTGCTACCGTATCGCTGCTACTATGCCGTTACCACAATATATTTGAGGGTTAATAGTAACGGTATTGTACATGTGATTAACCTCTGTCAGAGTTTCATATAGGAGATAACAGAGACCAGATTCATATGTCTGTAGTCAGAATGTATTGCACGTTGTGGGGAGGTTCACAATTCACATTGGGTTGCCGGTCGCAAGAACAAATCCCTCCATTCGAGCAGGAGTATATGGGGGAGAGGGGGGGGGGCAATGATACATGGACAATAATATTTTTCACCTATATTCGTATATAATCAAATGTGACTTTCAATTTTCCTATATTATCTTCTCTCGATGTTCACGGTTTATCTCATTAGCGCACTGATGTCATTATTCGGATTGCATATTTCCGAGTCCCCATTGTTACAGTTTTCCAAATCTACGTGATCTTCCTCTCTTCGATGTTAACCCTATCTGGTCTGGGCATTTGGCGACCTGTCCAGGCCTTGGTGGGGGGCCTGCTCCCCCCCCCCCCCACCACCTAATTATTTCCCTTACCTCTTGAGCTAGAGGCCTGAAACTTACTACACTATAACCTTGTGTCAAACTTCAGAACAAATTGTGAAAAAATCCAAGATGGCCGCTTTGATGACGTCACAGTGACGTTATTTTCAAAAACGGCATTTTTGGTCGATTTTTCGGTTAGATTTTTCGAATTTTTTATTGGTGCAAATTCTCCACATAAGCTGCAGTTTGGTAGGAGGCATTCCCCCCCAGAACTAGTAGGGTCAATTATGTTATCGAATGAACATTTCCGCCTCTTGATAGTCTACTTGAGAACTTCCTCATAGTATAGATTGTGTAGAGATTGGAGTTGTCTTGTTGTTATCGAAAGGAGTAGTTATGTAACCGTTGGAAAAACTTCCTGTTTGTGTTAGTGAAGCCAAACATTGTTTTTGTTCAATTCTGCACAAAAAAAACTAGTTCGTACACACAAAGTACTCAAGTTTTCTACTGTAAATGTGCCGTAAATCAGCATTGTCAGACGTTTGAAGTATAGCTTTCGTCTGTTGTTTTTATTTATTTTTTATTACTTTTTATTATTACTATTATTTATTTTTTTTTTTTTTCGTATACTTTTCGGCATGAATTTTTTAATGTATCTAAAATATGACACTCGGAACCAACGCAATATTTTAAAGTGATATAAATAGTCCATCAGCCAGACCCCAAAATTTCATCAATTGGTACCACCTGGGGTGGCAAATTCTCATTATGTTTTTTTGAAAGTCCTATATCCTTAGATGGAAAAAAAAAACTTTGAAAGCAATCCGGGACACACAGCTTAGTGGTAGTAATCACTTCTTAAAGACGAACACCGGTGTCCAATCTGAGGGACCAGATTTGGGGGGTAGGGGAAATATAAAGTCGAATATCTTTGCAAGTAATGGTGATATAGTGACATTCGGCCACTCGAAATGTTGGTAATCTGATCCTCTATATGTTGGTATCTGTTATAGGCTAATATTTCACTTATGTAGGTCACCAGAGGTCAAAAGGTCACGAAATCTGAACCCTGTCTAAAACGTGACCACCTGTAGGAAAACTCACTGCAGATACCATACCAATGGGACTTTCTTAACGTAAATGGGTTCAAATGGAAGCCAAGAAGTACCCAAGTCTATAATAAGTCTAAACAAGTGGAGTTAATTATTATTTAGACTGTGGCACAGAACTGTTTTTGATGCATTTTCAAAAATGGTCTTTTTATTGCGCTAAAACCAGACAAAATTGTATGAAGTCAGACAGCTTGAAATTAGTTGCATATTTTGACAAATAACTACTCCAGATGCTGATGGTCATGTCTTAGGTCTATTCAGGGATTAGTTAAGCTAAATTTCCAGGTAATTAGGTCACCAGAGGTCAAGGTCAAAGATTCTCAATTATAAATTTTCTACATTTTTACTTGGGACTTTCATATTACAAGGTATTTACATTGCAACCAGTTTCAAGTATAGAGCATCAGAGATATCGCTGGTGCACCGTATAGCCCGTAGGGCAAAGGGTAAACCAGAGTACGAGTGCACCAGGTATGGTTGTCCGCAGGGGCCAAAGGTCAATCATCCTCCGAATCCCCTTTATCGCTCGTTAAGGCGCTGAGACGGGCGTTAAGGCGTACAGATAGGGCGATGAGGCGTTCAGACGAGTGTTAAGGCGTAACGACGGGCTTTGACGGGCGACACTGCATTTCGATGTATTGGTGGCAATTCCATGAAAATCAGAGCTTCTGAGCTAGTTCACCAGGGCGTTGAAGCGTTAAGCTAAGCGTTGATGAGCGTTACCGTCTGTAAGTGCAAGTTTATTCCCAAAACACGCACAGTCGACATTCACCCGTCAACATGGCTCATACTTGCTTTAAGTACGAACGCACGTTAAGATATGATGCGACACGAGAAAAATATACATGGGATTGAAGACCCGAGGCACAAGAAGCCGATACAGAGACTGATGAGAGTCCATCGACTGATACCGAAACAGAGATTGCTCAGATTCTATCTAGTGATACGGAGAGCTTGACCTCAGATAGTCAGCCTACGTCCGAGGAAAGTGAGGCAGTACCTACCTTCTGGGATCGTATTGTGAGAGCAGCTATCAATATTCACCCTGCAGCAATCGAGAACGCCGGACAGGATTAACTTACAACAGGCATACACCCAAATGCGCCCCTGCACCAAGAGAACAGCCATGGCGATTTATGAAGAGTATACCTTACTACCGCTTGAAATGAAAGGCGACCCCACGCACAGGTCCATCATGAAGACCAAGCGTTATTTGGAAGAAGATATGGGGCTACCACCCACCAAGGCCCTGGAAAATGCGATTAAAATGCACAAACAACTCTTTCAGGACATGCTGCCTCAGTGATATCCTGAACTGCCCGATGATGCTTAGGTCACACCGAGCAAAGATGGAACTTTCTCGAAGGACGGCTTATGATTGGACAAGTGCAGCCGAGAATATGACAGATGCAGCGCCATATGGCGGCCTCTGATCGGACAAGGGTCTTCTTGAATTGTAAACATGTCCAACGCGGCTGTTGTTGTTGTTCTCTCATCTGTCATCCTTGTCGTTGTTCTCTCTCCCGTCTATAGCATGGCGGCGTCAAGGTGTTATGCTAGGGCGTTACGGTGTAATGACGGACGTTGACGGGAGTCACTGCTTTTCCAATGAATTAGTGACAATTCCATGAAAATCAGAGCTTTTGGGCTAATTCACCAGGGCGTTGAAGCATTGAGCTTGGCGTTGGCGGGTGTTGCTACAAGATGCCACTTCAAACGACGCATTCGGACCCAGAATGATCCATTTCTACCAAAAACACCTTCCTTCAAACCCCCAAAATATCCACTTTGGCTACTACTCGTAAACTCACTCACTCACTCGCCATCGTTAGTGCGTCCATGCGTTAAGACGGGCGTTGGACATGCCTCATTCACTCACTCACTCTGGGAGTTCACTTGGACCATTCTGGCCCCATCAGCCCATCGTCGGGCAGTTCAGGATACCACTGAGGCAGCATGTCCTGAAAGAGTTTGTTTGCGCATCCTGATCGCATTTTCCAGGGCCTCGGTGGGTGGTAGCCCCGTATCCTCTACCAAGTGACGCTTGGTTTTCATGATGGACCTGTGCGTGGGGTCGCCTTTCATTTCCAGCGATAGTAAGGTATGCTGTTCATAGATCGCCATGGCTGTTTTCCTGATGCCGGGGCGCATTTGGCTCTTGTAAGTTATCCTTTCCGGCGTCCTCGATTGCTGCAGCGTGAGTATTGATAGCTGCTCTCACAATACGATCCCAGAAGGTAGGTTCTGCTTCACTTTCCTCGGACGTACGCTGACTATCTGAGGTCAAGCTCTCCGTATCACTAGATAAACTCTCAGCAATATCTGTTTCGGTATCACTCGATGGACTCTCATCACTCTCTGTAT
>JAVTVY010009622.1:0-44017 GCA_036873755.1 Hanleya hanleyi
AGCCAGTAAATATCCAGATATGATCTATATTAGCTACATGTAGCTCCTAGACAGTTTGTACAGGTAGATAACTATTCAATCCTGCCCTGATGAGACTAGAAGACCTTCTGATGTTCTCCCCAAAGATCAGTGTTGTATATATACCACTATCCCTAGAGGATAATCTCTCTGTCCCTATCAACCATGCTCATAAATACCCGTCTATTCTACCTGCCCATTTTATTGGCACACTGGGAATCTGCCATTATTTCCATCTGCCCATTGACAAAGAATAGCTTAATAGAAGCCACTTTGTGTGTTTACCATAATCATTAGTAACGCTATTCTATAATTCCACTTGTCGGCAACTGCACGGGCCAATCAGAACGCTCGCTGGGGCATGCACGCATGCAGCAGAACTGCGGCAAAATGGATAGTGTACAAGTGAACGAGCTCAAACGGAGAATCAGCCTGCCCACAGAGGTTTATTAAATGCACAGGGATCGGTGACTTATTCTCCTATCACCATAGAGTATAAAGGTTTTCCTCTCGTCCAGACAAACACAGCTGGAGGGGGAAATCTCTGAGCCAGCTTAAAAGAGCAAAATATGGTTAAGCCATTCAAAGAGATAATCCTTGCATTATCAAAGGCTTATCACCAATGAAAGTGATCATGCCCTCTCCAAGACAGGAAAAGGGTGTGTTTGGGGGGGGGGGGAGTTAAACTTCAACAGCGTGAGGTCATAGTTAGAAATTTCCAAGCACTTCCTTCCCCTGAAGATGGGGATTACGGTTTTCAGAGAGAGCTGGTATGAACAATTAGTCATTCCTGAGCTGACCTATTGAGAGAGGCCCCCATGGACAATAGTGGACAAAAGAACCCCCTAATATGCTGGATGTTAAGCAGGGAATTATCTTTTGTGGGGCCTCTTCAGCCCAAGTTGAAGCTACCATTGAACAAATAAAGTCCCCATGCAGATCTGAGCTTGAACTTTTTAATACATTCCTAGAGGTTAGAATAAGAAATCTGGACACTACATTGCCCAAGTACCGATTAATGAAGCCTAACTTGGTGGTTGCCAGCTGTTATCCCCTAAACACCCCAAAGGGATTATCTGTATATGTTAGACAACATCTATTATCAGTTGAAGGTCTGAATAGTCCCAATAAATATACCAGATTATTGAATACTTTGATCTATACCTGGTCTATAGCCAGCATTTATATAAGATAGCATCTAACTTCCTATTGGGATTATGGTATGTAGTACACAAATAAGTGAAATTCTTTTATGAGGTAGTTACTGTTAGGAAATATGTGCATTCCTCATAGCATTATGATAAAGTGAAAGAAATCTGTTTATGCATGTCCAATATTTCCAGAGATCTTATATCATTGTAAGATATTCAACATTTTTTTCTTCCATTCTTCTATCCATCCTCCCTAGTTGACCCCCCCCCCCCCCACTATTCCAATCCCCATACCACCAAAAAATATAATTTCCATGATTACCAAATCATGGGTATTACACATCTCACATAACATAATTATCATTACTGATACTTTGTTTTAAATTAAAGATATATCAGCATTGTCTATAAAATTATCACAGATAGATCTATACATCACAATTGCTTTTGCATTTTTAATTTCATTTTGTGAAATTTAAAAATTATAAATATAAATCCAATTTTATTCCAATTTTAGGCAAGTGTAATTTACGAGCAATTCATACGCAGTCTCTGTGTCATATATCACATACTTATCTTTTATTGAAGGTTTTAATATTCTAATTTCTGGGGTAGATATACAAGTATCATTATTAATATTAGTATGGATGCGATAGTTCTAATGATATATCTAAACTACATGGTAAGGCCATTGTCACTAGATTGGTTATTTAGCATGACCTTGATTTTTAAAATACACATGCTTGATGCTATAATTATTTATTATTAATTATTAAATTGCAAACCGATTGCATTCGAATATGAAGAAAATGAATAAGTTTTACTCATGAAAATGTAAATACCTCATCTACATGTACATGTATATTAAATATTTTCCCTCATAATGTAGATGAGGGCTGGTCATGCTAAACAACCAGTGACAATGGCCTAACACAGAACTATAGTATTATAGAGGCCGGGAAATCCCTCTAATAATTTAATCACAGGAAGTGGAATTTTGCATTATAAAGTCAGGGGGTGATCAAATTTATTATAGCAGGAAGTTAACAATTATTGGTACAAAATCATGCAGATAATCCATTATTTCTTTTTTATTTCAATGATTTTAGAAGGTGATCAAATTTATTAGAACAGCCGATTAAATTTTGTCCCCAGAATTAGGGTGAGTGAATTACCAGAGTGACTTATCATACATTTTGATATCCTCAATCTAGATGTCGGCTTTCATGGTAATATATTAAATAAGAGATCAAACAAAATAATAATTATAGTTAATTTCTGGAGACTTAACAAAAATTGTATGTCCCTGTTTCAAAGCCACATTACTTATATTATATCACATTACTTATATTATATGCTCGAAAATTCTCTGGAGACTTTAGGTTTCAAAACTATACAACACTCACTCACACGCTATTTTCTCAGGGAAAATATAAAGAACTAAACTGATGTTAAAACAGTACATTATCTTACCCCAACTTTGTCCCGTGAAGATCGACTAATACTGGTGACAGTGTATTCTAAGTTAGGTAACTCCACCCTATGCTTCCTTCCCAATAACTTTGCATCCTTCCTGTAAAATACCAGTGGTTTGATCTTCCTAGGCTTCCATCTGGTCAAACATGACCATATGTATGGAGTCAGTGAGCCATCAGTTAACCAATCTACTCTCTGCTACGCTAGGGCCAGCTGGAGCAGACAAGTGTCCCACAACTGATTACTTATCAAATTGCTTCATGCTCGCCTGTCTTTCACAGGTATCCAACCACTGGTGCCAAAATGAAGGCACAATACTGCGGTGCATACTCAGGCCCCAACAAACTCTCGTCACTTACAAGTTATGATTTCTGAGGCCCCAGCGGGTTAGTGGGGTTAATTAATGAACCAGAATTGTTTTGCTGAATAAAATAATAATTTTCAGTGATCAATAACATTTATAATACACATAAATTTTGTGCTAAGTTATTCTCGACCTGAGTCAATCTCATGCATGCAATAATCAAATGTTCAAAATTTTAAATACATTGGAAAGGGAAAAATTTAGCAGCAGTCAAACGTCAACCCCCCTTGGAAGCCTACAGAAATAGTGACGGCTCACACACAGTATTTACTATGGGATCAATATTGATGAAGTGTAAAACTGAAGTTTGACAGGGGGGATTTAAACGACGCGGTTAACCAACACCGAGGACAGCCACGACAGACGAGGACAGCCACGACAGACGACAAAAGCAGACTAGGGCTGAGAGAGAGCATGGTTAGGCTGTACACAAAGCTACATGCTGTTATAAACCATTTGGTCATGCCTCGGCGACTAATTCAACACTCAACGACACCCCTCTCAAAATTTACCCTTCCTATTGTGACTGTTTGTCACTTGCGATGCGACATCGTGGGACGACGGACGAACCGATATATACCCTATCACAGTGACATTTATCCGCTTCAGGACAGTTCAAAGAGAACAAGGGAATTGCATTCCAGGTAAACTCCCCCAGTCACCGATACACATAAATTAATTAAATATTTCCCCCTCATTAAAATGCATCGATCTGTGAAAGACTGCATGCTTTTTGTCACTTAAGACAACATTGGCCACATACATTTGATATAAAAAAGACGGGAAGGACTTTTAATTAAATTTGATCATCTTAAGAATGTTTATCGTGGAATCGATCCGGTCACCTGTTCTTCCATTTCAGCCCTGAATTATTGATCTAATTATTAAATAAAATTGAGTAATTAATTACTGCTGTAACATGCATTTTATAATCTGCAGTTGCTCTTACATTAATAAAACCAAACCATATTTGCATAATTGTAAAATTTAATAATTTGTTCTCTCGGCAAATGAAAATATTGAAACTTCCCAACTCGATTTCAAAGCAATACTTCGAATTTAAGAAACTCTCTGATAGGATTTAACTATGATGTGATGATGGGTTTAGAGGTTGAGTGCCTCTCTCGTACATGTACATGTAGCGTAGCTATGCAAGTTACCTATTTACTTTCCCATACAGGTAATAAAATAGATTATTGCATACTTACATGTACCTTGAGCTTTGCACCCTTTCTATCATGATTTTTGTTTTGAGAATGGCACAAAGAATAGAAATCAACCTATTTCAGTGAAAAATTTGAATTCACTTAACACCGAACTCCAGCACAGTTACACAGTGGACCATAAAAAAATGTTGATGCATCCTCTAATACATGTACATAACTGGGCTACATTTGGGCTTCAGTACTCGTTTTTATTTGTGCTCGTGGTTCTGTAGTGATGTAAATTCGAATTTTCTGATGAAATAGGATGATTTTGGCATAAATTTAAGTTGAATTACATTCTTCGTAGATGTACAATCTTCTCAACAAAAAGCCAGAAAGGGTGCAAAGCTAAAGGTGAGTGAGCGTAAATTATATTTCATTACATGCATGGGAGAGATTAGGCGACCTGCATAGGAGAGGAGACTTAAGCTAGCCTGGATGCCACTGCAGAACTGACAAGTTTGTCAATATTTTTTGAAACACTATAACGATATTTGAAAAGTGTCAGGCTGTAAAGAATGGATTATAGGAATATTGAGTTATAGGAAGTGATTGTTTAAACACCCCCTGGAGGAAGCGGCATAGGTCAACCAACGATTATCGCAAAATTAATTAGCCCAAGGTGAGACGTTCGCCAAATATTAGCGAGTTTCCTTGTAGACAGAGAGCGTTGTAAGCCTAATCAATTAACACCTAAGATTAGACAAGCTTCCAGACAAGACAAGTAAGATGATATAATCAATGTTGTACTGGCTCTCATCCTCTTACATCAACTCTCATCTTCTCTTCTGTGTTTTTTTTTTGTTTTTTTCTTATGAGTTTCAGATTGTGCGATGCTCTCTTATCTTGAGCTCTCCGATGAACCTCCGATGAATATTTTTAAATGCTGGTTAATTAAACGGAGCCTATTTCAAAGTTGGCTATGGTTCTAAATGTATATAGATCTTATTTCAATGTTGGTTATTTAGGGTTCCATATGGAGCCTATTTCAGTATAAATAACATGATTTTTAGGACATACTTTTTCACTGGCCCCAACATCAATAATGATCACCCCGACATCAATAATGATCACCCCGACATCAATAATGATCACCCTGACATCAATAATGATCACCCCGACATCAATAATTATCACCCTGACATCAATAATGATCACCCCGACATCAATAATGATCACCCCGACATCAATAATGATCACCCTGACATCAATAATGATCACCCCGACATCAATAATTATCACCCCGACATCAATAATGATCACCCCGACATCAATAATGATCACCCTGACATCAATAATTATCACCCCGACATCAATAATTATCACCCCGACATCAATAATTATCACCCCGACATGGTGATTAGCAGTCCAAGGGCCTGGGTCCAAATGATGACTATGTCAGGTTGCTAATTATTGATGTTGGGCCAAGAGGAATAGTTTAACATCCCGATAAAATCATGTTATCACATGTACTATTATTACCAGTGTCGAAATGTTCTTTGTCAATTTGCTCTATTGTGAATGTGAAGTTGGGTTCTATATAATAGAGCCTATTTCTATATTGATTATTTAGGGTTCTACATCTGTAAAGAACCTATTTCAATATTGGATATTTACGGTTCTATTTCAATGTTGGTTAATTAGGGTTCTATAGTCTATTTCAAAGTTGGTTATTTAGGATTCTATATGGAACCTATTCAAATGTTGATTATTTAGAGTTCTATATGGAGAATATTTGAATGTTGATTATTTAGGGTTCTATATGGAGTTTATTTTTAAAAACTGCAATCACCTCTTGATGATTCTAGATATTTTACCTTCAATTATTTTCTGGTTCTGAAGTTATATATTTAGCTTCAGATGTTCACATTGACAAGACAATTTGAATAATATTAAGTATGCTTTCAACTGTCATTGTCCAGCACATTCATCAATAGATACGTGTATCAAATTATGGCCAACTGATAAGTTACAAAATCCTCCATATTATACACTGATATGGTTGGTCTTTGACTTGTTGAAAATAATAGTGCAATTCAATGTTTTTTATTAGATGTCAAAAAGAGAATTAAGACAACAATAAGATCGGGTTTCCTAAAGGGGAAGTCAAACAGAGATTAGCTCCCTTTGCCATCTGGTATTGTCTTATGTCGGAATAATTCTGACAGTGTTATATATGGAGACGTCACGAAATTCTGACAAGAAAATACCACCGGCTTATCTGGCCATTTGGCGTGTAATTAACATTCGAAGCTGCACAGAGAGATATTACCCAAGATTCACAATGTCTCGGCTGGACTCCCGAGTTGTTATTGACGACTCGAGTGAAATGTAATCAACGACATCTGCGGTATTAATTACCTACAGCTCTAACGAGATAATTCACCGATCTTATAATCACCAGTTTCTAATACATTAAAACTGTCCGCATCTGGCTCTCGATGATTTACTTACAATTAAGAAATCCTCATATTGACCATTTATCTTCGTAGCGACCATGCATTTACTGGATTTATGTAATAAAATGATAAAGCCTGCTGTCTGTTATATGTGTGATGAGTGAGGAAGAGGGGAGAGGTCAAGTATGATCTCGATATTAACGTCTTCACTTTGATTGATTCATTTCCTCAAGGAAAGGTACCACTGTAATGACATAGTCACAGATATGATAGCAAAGGGATGGCAAAAAAAAATATCCAGATATTCCTTATGGTCGAATGCTTTCACTGAAGCACTAGTCTGCCAAAACTTATGCCAAAGTTGATGGGTCACGAAATTAATTCTTTCTCGTAGCTTAGAGTTGGGGAAGGAGCATATAGTCGACAACTCTGGGATTAATCCATCGTAATTCAGTAATTCAGAAACAATCGAGATCTTCATCTCTTGTTTCCCAGCCATCCATCACCGATGATTACTTCCCTGTGTGATAGCGAAAACGGCAAACGAATAGTGATTAATTCATGGTGGAGTCTCACGTGGGGGCCATCCAACTTCTCACAGACACTCCAACCTGTGGGAACTCTTCTCTCATTGTCAGCCGTTTTCAAGTCGAAAACTCCCGTCTTAATTCCGCGACTTAAAAGCTTGGCAAATACGCGTGAACTAGAAAGAACTGTGGGTAAACGTATTTTCCTTCCAACAAATTTCATATGGTCTTCATTTATTTCATATTTATGATATTTAATAATAACGATTAAATTGGTTTTTGTTTTATTTTTTGGTTCTCTGATTAATCTTCCAGTTTCCCCCAGCTATGCATGTCATCATACAATAATAAATCAATATACATGTTGTAATTCAATAATGAATCAATAACAGTGGTAATGTTTAAATGTGCAATAAACCAATCTCTAATTCCACCACTCAAGCTCAAATTTTCCAAGGACAAGATGGACTTTCTGCAGCTCTCAGTACCTATCCTTTGAAAAACCACAAATAACATATTTTATTTTACTTATTATAATTGATGTCATGAAATCATGACACAGATTCTGTGGAGAAATCCACCTCTTTGCCCCATTGATGGGTGCCCAATAAACATCCATTCAACGACTCCCCCATTATAGTCGTTAAATGAGATGAATGCCAATTAAGTTTTCATGCTTTTACCTGTGCTACCTGCTCAAATAATTCCTCGTAAGATGATAAACTCGATCATTCAGCTTACTTTTAATGCCGCAAAAGAAATGTCACTAAAGGAAGAACAGAAAGAAGAGGAAATTTGAAAAATTCATGCCATATTTGGTCTGTTTATCTCCACCATTACAAGAACAATGCATCGATCGAGTCGCTCGAATAACCCAACAAGAGACATCAGTTCCAATTTGTATGATGATATTCAAGACTGCATGGCCTGACATGACGTCTGAATTCCAATCCGCCCCTGAACCCTCTATTTGTTTAGTTTTAGTTAAGGTAGGATTGTGCCTTTGGTGATGTCACATGCGCGACCATAAAAAGTCCTGCTTCCATTCAATTTAGGTCTAAAGTATCATAAAGAGGCATTAAGCAGCCGGTAACTTGGAAACAGAACAGACAGAGATTTTACGACTGCCCTAATGGATGTGTTTTTCTCTTATCTGTTTGTTTTACCCCAAAGCCGAGCCAAGATAAAATGGTACTACCTGACACAACCAAACAGCCATCAGAAATACAGACTCCTGTCCACGGTGGCGAGAAAGAAATTTATTTCAAGGTATTCTCTTCAACTGAAAAGCTAATCTATTTCACCTGGAAATCAATAACACTCCAAGGATTTCAGAGTTTTATGAATCTTCTATTCAGCACTGAGATCAACCAGGTATAAGTTATTGCCATTAGAGCAAGTGGTCAATGAATAGTGAGTAACATAAGCTGATAAGGCAAGAAAACTCTCCTTTGTTTTTGGTCGAAGCCCTTTTTAAGAATTCTGTATTTGCCACAAGAATCCCAATTTCAGGGCATAGCATGCAAAAAAGCAATGTTTACTAATTATCAAACATTTCAACAGAATATCCCTTACTAACACATGGTGAACAATTCAAGGGTGATTTCCCTAAACTTTGTCTAATGATAATAAAGATATTATTTATATATATGCATTTTTCAAAGGAACAAAACTTACAGTTTTAAATGTATATGTACTGAGAGGTCGGATGACAATAACAGAATTATGTGTACTGAGAGGTGGCACGACAATAACAGATGTTGTGTACTGAGAGGTGGGATAACAACAGAATTTTGAGGAATATTCACTTGAAACATTTGGAGAAGATCTCGGTAAACAGGATATATGAGTGGTATGGTATATATCGCTACTATAGCAGCATTCAATGATAATTAACAATGAATTTACAACATGTGACCGAGATCGTGATTTACACCTTTCTGCCGATTATTCAATAAAGGATTATATTTGAGAATTTGTGGAGAAGACGAAACCACGTTCATGTAGTTCTTAATAATTTCATCCATACAATGATATACAATCATCAATTACATTAGTACATGGGTGAGATACTGACCATGTACATGTATACTGCTTCAATGGGGACCCTCATAGACTACAGTCGATTAATGAATCACATGGCTCGTTAGGTCAATCTAATACCTGGATGATCGTTTACATCATTACCTTAATGTTTATTTCTGTCTCCATAAATCAGATCACATACAACATTCATTCCAGCAATGTGCACTGAATGTCAGAGTTGATAGTATTTCGAATAGGAAAAAAATGTTTTGTGAAGTTTATTATAAACTTTCTGTAAATTACAGGCCATGGTGTTCCCCTCGTTAGTGGTTCACTTCCCCTTGAACAATAGTAACTCGGATCAGTCAAAACTGTCTAACTATAGTTAGACAAGACACATTGAGATTGACATGCAATTCTGAGATAGATTATCTACTCTAAATAGAAACTACTAAACGTTAAATTGACTACCTGTGTTTTTCTCTGAGGCTCTACACAACAACAACATTTTGATGACTGGATATCTCCATAGAGAAATTTCACGCCACAATAAACCGTCGAGCTGTTATCTTTTTATCTCCATGTTGATTAATTAAAACTAATTCAATGGAATGATTAATGAATGAGTTAACAGTTAATGCTGTTTGGTGCAGGTTGATTAAAGTGACATGTCAGCGGGTTAAATTGATACTCGGCCATTATCTCAGAACATGCCCTTTGATTGTATTCAGAATGCAGATATAGCGAATACCCAGCGGATATGGCAATGTTTATACCTGACAGAATAACTGATCAATGGAATATCCTCTAACCAAGGGATCATTCTAAATGCCCCTCTTCAAAAATCTTAATAATCCACAGAAATCGGGAATAATAAGTCTCAATAAGAATATTTTATTTAAAGCCTTTTCATTGTTTTTGTTATGAAGTATCAGATAAATTAAGTTTCTATCTATAGTATTATGTTAATGCATCCTACATCTGACCATAGCAAGCCAGTGTAACGGTGGTATGCCAGTGTGCATATTTTCATATCGAAGGGGGGGGAATGGGAGGGTTCAAAATTGGGATTTCTTTCACTTTTCTTCTGAGGACGTTATGGGAAATATTTAGGCATATTCTTTCCTGGGAATTGATCATTTTCATAGGTCTGTTTCATGATAAAAGTAAATGGGGAATGATTGTTTTTCCTAGAAAAGTTTCAAGTTGTCTGTATCCTCTTAACTGGCATTATTTGTACTTCTTGTTTATTGTACTTTAGATGTCGCCGAATGTTTTGATGGATTTAATCAGTTTAAGAACTGATATTATTCACGAGTGACACCATGTGCATCTCTCTAGGCTATGTATTGGTAGACAGAAACAGTGATCACTGTTCTATATGTCGGATTGCAACATTGTGCATCTCTGACTGCAACATTGTATGAATCTGAGTGCAACACTGCATATATCCGACTGCAACAATGTATACATCTAGGGGCAACACTGCATATATCTGACTGCAATATTGTAGGCATCTGACTGTAACATTGTACACATCTTGGTGCAACCTAAATATCTCTGACAACAACATTGTATACATCTGGGTGCACCACTGCAAATACCCGACTGAAACATTGTACACATCTGGGTGCAACACAGCATATATCTGACTGCTATGTTGTAAACATCTGACTGCAACATTGGATACAACTGGCGGCAATCCTATATATCTGATTGTAACATTGTATACGTATGACTGCAACACTGTATACATCTAAAGCAAAATGGTATACATCTGAGTGCAACATTTTAACAGCACTGTGTATGTCAAAGTACAACACTGTATATGTCAGTGCAACAATGTATGTTTCAATGCAACACTATATATCGTACATTGTATATGGTGTAGTGCAACATTGTATCTGACTTTGTATATGGTGTAGTGCAACATTGTATCTGACTGCAACACTGTATATATCTAACAGGAACCTAGTATATGTCTGAATGCAACAGTGTATATCTGAGTGCAACATAATTATATACACCCAAAGGTATACATACATTTCTCCATTTCTCATGAGAAGCAGTTAAAAAGAGTAGATGGAAACAATGATTAGTTTTAGAATAACAAAGTTATCACTGCTTGTTGGTCCTGATCTATGCAGGCCTATCAACTAGTAGATCACACCTTCATCCTAGCATACATCAGGGGCCGGGTGGTGGGGGGGGAGGGTAGCCCCCCCCCCCCCCCACTTTTTGGGACCACACAACGTTATAAGTCCTATCTTGGGCGGTATAGAGTTCAATCAGCCCCCCCCCCCCCACTTTCAAATGTGCTCTGCAGTTCCTGTGCATGTACCTATATCTATGTATCAAAAGGTCCGTTCATCAGCACTAAAACCAGCAAATCATCATTCTCATTTCACCATCTGATAAAAATTTATTTAAAATACAGATTTTCTCTGATACTCCACCCCACATTTAAAAGACATTACTCTCTTTTTTTGGGGTCAGGGTTGTAATCCTGTCAACAGTGATACACTCCAAATATATGTAACCCAGGATAAATGATCTAGCAAGAAATTCTCTTAAATGCATCTTTGAAATTCTTTACTCAAGTATATTAGTTGTATATTATCATGATAACAAGCAAACTAACACTTTATATATATATCATTGCATGTCATACTAGTCAGTAATTTTATGTAGCAATTTTTCCCAGAAAATGTCATCTCGCAATGTCAAGTTGACCTTAGTTTTGATAAAAATATGAAACTTGTCAATTCGGTCAAAAAGAGAAAAAAGTGGGATTTTTCAAGATAGCTATGACACCCACAGATATCCATGAAGATGTATCTAAACAAAAACAATTAAATACAAATTAATTAACTCACGCTCTATGATCTGTATAACATGTGCCAAACAACTTGTTAACTGTAGATTGGACTTCTAAGGTAGGTATACCCACAGGATGGGATAACTTCTATGGTAGTTACTCCCAGGATTATGGATCTCCCTGTTCTGCTTCAACTGTGAATCCAAAAAGCTTATTGTATCGAAACTACAGATTTTCTCCTCGCAAATTCTTAGTCACAAATCCTGTTGTCTCTGAGAGAGAATATGTCCACCCTGTCAAGGAGATCTGTGGCTTTTAATTCCTGTCGAGATTATCCTCAAAACAGTCCTAGATCACTGTCAAATATATACTCGCTGATCTGCCAATGAATGTCATGCTTCACCCCCCAAAAAAAACAGATCTGAATCTGATATTGAGAATGAGGAGCACATTGGTGGACCAGTAAATGATAGACTTGGTTGGTGAAGGGAGATGTCTAATGCCTCTAACAGACCCCATGACAGGCGAGACAGCTGACGATATCCCATAATGCTCTCTTATAGAAGCAACAGAAGCCTAGCAGCAACCTGTTAAGTTTGGAGACGATGGACCAGATATGGACAAACAACCCAGACTTGTGTAAGTCATTCCTCAAACTTTCCATTCCCACACTGTTAACCCTCTAAATACAGGATACGAAACACTACCAATATTTGGAACTCAACATTTTCATGCGAATCTATTGCATATTGGTCAAGAAAAGTCTTAACGTTGAAACTCTATAGTCCAAATGATCATCAAGAACAACATTACTGGGACTATATGAAATAAATCTGCTCTCTCCCTCCACAGTTGCATAGGGTTAATCGGCCACATCTGTTTCTAGACTGCTGGTGTCACCAGACTAGCCTCAACCACTTGTATTCCTTACAGAACATCAAGACCCCAGATAAATTCCCCTTCCCTATCTCCATATGGTTGAGATGTCCTTGGGTTTTTTGGCAGTCATATATTTTTCCAAAATCTATTTCTGGATATATATTTTGTCTACATGTAGGAATATACATGTACATGTAGGAATATACATGTACATGTAGGAATATACATGTACATGTAGGAATATACATGTAGCAATAAATCTACGGTAATTCCTCAAATAATTCAATCACTTAAAAACACTAACAGTAACACTAACACTAACACTATTTGAAAGCCAATCCCCCAAAATAAGTAGCAGCAATTTACTCCAGATATGTTCTGCTGTTTGTTATTGACTCAAATATATTACAAAGTTCCAATTCCATTCAATATTATTTGATGTGGAAGAACTATTGAGATAATTTCCTGGGCTTACTATTACTGTGTCTACTGATACCCAATATCAGAATGAAAGCAAATATCTGGCCAAGCCGCCTTCAGTTTAAAACTTTAATTGATAATGTTTTCTCTCAGTTCCCCCCTGTCTGTAGCCATATGTTTCTGGTAGTTGATGGGCGTCCAACTGACTGCAGAGATCATCTTGGGAACCTTAGTCAGCCAACAGGGACACTACCCAGCATCTAAATAAACAAGTGACTTCCCCTGTAGCATCTTGGACTCATGACCACCCTAAAACATATCTCCCTGCTATCCAAACTCCTAAATTGATGGAAGGCCACTCTAATTTGATTTCTCAGATTTTTTTTTCCCCCCAAAACTAAATGTATGTATTATTATAACCATTTGTATATAATTAAAATGCTCACAGTATAAACATGGTATAATATATATGTTTCTGAACTCTTGCTATGTTCAAAACAATTTCAATTACCATACACATATGCAAAAACTTTTTGGTAAAAAGATATATATATTAAAGTAGATAAACATGCATATTTTAACTTTCTAAAGGATCATCCCATGTTGTTCTTTTCAACTTTTGATAAAACACATTGAAACCAATCTTAACCAACAATTAATCCAACAATTACCATGATGCTAATTTTTCAGATTCGATTTGTTTGAATCTTAAATCAAACAGGGTACAGTATTTATAGATCACTCCAAAGCACTTCACTTTCATAATACCTATAACACAAACTGGTTAGCAGCAGACAGAACAGTCAAACCATTCTTCTCAACTCTCTCGAGTGATATTTCAGTTTTTCTGGGGCTCTGTAGTTTTTCTATAATATCAAATGTTTAACCATGCTCTTAGCTATCAAACCGAACATATTTTAAGAAATGTATATGATAGTATGACTGAATGGTACAATTTGCTTGGCCTTTATGACAAGAATTGCCCTGCGGTCACAACTTGTCTGGTCCCTGCATGAAGTCAGCCAACTTGTCCATGTTTGGTGTGATCAGTCTCCACCACAGATTAATCCCACATGTCTGGAGAGAGAACTGGGACAATGTGTTCAGATGGGTGAATCAGGAACTCCGGGAATAAAGACAAGACACATGGGGTAAAATTGTGGAAGAGAGAACAACCACTCTATTCTTGGTCGAGAAAGGGACACATGTTGATTTCGGGAGAAAAAATGCCATCTCTGACGTCTGTATTTAGATGGTTCCAACACCCACATGGTATTAACCCTTTATATCAAGAATTCCTTCTAATTTGCTAATTTATTGATCATAGGCTTCATTCAATCAAGGCTTTTCAAGTATATTATAATACAAAATAAAATAAAAATTAATTGTAAATTATAAATTAAATTTGTTCAGCACCATGGAATAAATGTAGGAAGACGTTAACCAGGAAAACAAGTTAGAACGTTATTGAACCAACACTTGAATAAGAGGAGTGACATAAAACGATTCTGAGAAAGGACATTTGTCTTCATGTCTCCTCTGCCATTTTTTTTCCTTCTTTTGGGGCTTTTTTTCTCACCACATCAAAGGTTTGATCTTGTCGTCAGTTTGCAGTATATGAAGTAAGAAGATGATTGGCATTGACAGTATGCAGACACACTTAGTTAGGCTCGGGAGTTGTACTGACAAATTGAGAGATGGGGCGCGAGATACTAAGTGACCTCCGGTGTCCTCAAACACACTGTCTGCCTGGACGGATGTCAGCCACTTTAGACTCACGCAGATAAAACTGAGATCATTTTGGTACCACCCTTTCCCAGGAAGAGACAATTGTTGTCTAACTGTTGTCTGTTTTGCATTAGGAAGTTTTAAAGCGACTAGAAATAAGGACTCCTTAGAAGAATTCATACCATACCACTGACATTTGTTCAATTTTATACATTCATTATCTGAATGTTATTATCTGCTTTTCATTACAAAGATTCAAATTGACCAGAATTAAGAACTGTTCAGTATATTTCATTGCATATATGAAATTTCTAGTATTAAAATTGAATAAATTTGCATCTATACGTCTGTGCTTTACACAGGGAAATTACAGTGATCTCAACTGAAGGAATAACACAAGGCTACATGTATTTTGTGGATAACAACTTCTTTTATTACTCTGGTGTTTCATTGGCAATACTTCCAACTTTCTCAAAGCTAAAGTGTCACATTAAAAATAAAGAAGGAATCACATTGAAAATAAAGTAAAATTTAAGGAAGGTGGGATCTTTGGAAAATATCCAACCTGATATCTCAGTCTTCATGTGAGTATGATTGAAAGAGAAAACATAAAGAATCACTTTAAAACACTAAGAAATATTCAATTTCATGAAATTTGGGAGTAAATTTATAGAAGTTAACCTTTGAGCTGTATCCAGTCCATTATAGTAAATCTGGACGAGATTTGATGATGGAGTTGAGGGAATATAGACTTCTGGTGAAGAAATGACAGAAACCTGATGCTCCCTGCTGTCACCCTCTTCCCAGAAACCACTCTCACTCCTGCCCTGGCAGATGGGACGAGCTCATCAAAATACACATTCCAGAAGATGGTTGAAGGCAGCTTCAGGACAGCCTTTCCCACACTCCTGTCTCCCAATCCCCAAAGTCACAACCATTTATAAAGACATCTCAGTAAAAGTCCATGGCCCCTTGTCATTCCATGAAGTTTTTTTGTTGCCCTCTTCCAGCCGGAAAATGTGTTTTACATCTTAAAATGTCTGACCATAAGTCACCATCATGTAGTCAGGCCTGGTGTCTTTTCCACTAGCAGAATCATTTCCCACGCCTCCTCCACTCATTTTAAGAAGATTCTCACGCTACTGCCATCGTGGACTATCAGTGTCATCCCTCACACCCCCATCACTTATATTTGTTAAATGACTTCAAGATCTACAGGGTAAACAACCGAAGAGATAGACTAAAACACTGTCAAAATGAGTGAGGGATGGAACACATGTAACCACTGACTTTCCTGGATCAAAACTTGTATCAGCTAAAACCAGACCAGGACATAATTAATATGATATGGCCAAAACTTTCACAATTGGACTCAAATTTATCCAATCATATGATGAAGATTTTGTAACAATTTAGATTGACTATCTCACCACAAATAACAAAGGCCATTGGCCTTTTACACTAACTGTTTAGGAACCCCTAATGAGAGAGAGAGAATTAAGGTTTAACCCCTAATGAAGTCTTGAAAGTCTCAATAATCAAGTCCCATTCCTGTACTCAATTTACACTTGATACATCTCTGCAGTGATGCCCCAAGTCTAATAAATTGTCGTATATCTCGGCAATTATAATATTTTAGAATAGATATATAATATTTTAGGACATAAATATCATTCACGTTAATTTAGAATAGATATATCGGAAGCCTAGCCGATACGCCAGAGCCTCCCAAGAGAACCAAATCACAGGAGAATTATTTCTTCACAAATTTTAATTTTAAAAATATAGATGTCACCTAGCTGATAACAGTTTCAAACAAGGTCTCATTTCTAGAGGTTA
This sequence comes from Hanleya hanleyi, assembly GCA_036873755.1. NCBI lineage: Eukaryota > Metazoa > Mollusca > Polyplacophora > Lepidopleurida > Hanleyidae > Hanleya > Hanleya hanleyi. The sequence goes on from JAVTVY010009622.1 coordinate 16,850, forward strand.
TAGTCTTCAGACAACCTCCACTGAAGTCTCACTTATCCAGTATTATAGATATCTGTGATTAGTGATACACCATAGATAGCCCTGTATTGAGTGGACAGTAGAGCTCAATCAATGAGGCCTGTTAAAAATCATGCCATCAAGACAAACATCAAACCTCTCTCCCTTGATGGGCAATCACAGAACAAACAGGCCTCCAAAACATACTCCCTCAGAACTGCTGAATTCAGTTTGAAGTGTTTTTATCCCACTTTGAGTCAGACGTTTTCTACTTTTGTGAATCAGTTTTATTGGTTTTAATATGGCATGGATCAAAGCAAACTTGTTGAATGATGGATGGCACTGGGGGGACAGAGCAGTGTCAAACATGGATCACGTCAAAAGACAACCAAACCCCTACTTAACGCCAATCTTAAAGATCTCATTACATTCACCATGACAACACCCGTCAAAACAGTGTTAGTTTCGCTAACGCGCAAAGATAATTGTACTTTTTCGGATGTCAGGTTCCGCAGGTAGCCGCGAGATGAATTTCCTTCCCCCGTCCCTTCTCTGTGGGGGATGCAATATCTGTTTCTATCAGTGAACATCGTCAGCATCAGTTTCGTCGCCTCCCAGAACTCATCAACCCATGCAAATTGAATCTATTAATTACTATTTCTTCACGTTTATGAGGCCTATTTATTACCGCACATTAGTGGGACTGCGTATAGGGGGAAATTATCAATTTACGATGGACGCTTGATCTTCCTTTTCAAAGGCAGCGGAAATGCAGCAGTGTGGCGAATGCCGCGATCAATCATGTGAAGAACTTGCGCTGATCTTTTTTTATCCCTCAGCCAAATAGAAAACCGTGGCGTCATCAGTCCACTCATTTGCATTGCTTTACATCTGAAACCCGTCGGAAAATAAAGCTTGGATATAAGCAGTACAATGTCCAATTGTGGCGAGAATAAAAATGTACGAGCGATGAAAGACGAGTAGCCGTCAGCGAACATCAAAAGTTACTCCCATCGTATCGGTGCTTCGCGCTGCTCCCTTCCTTCAGAAATGACAAGTGGAGCTTATAATAAGTATCATATCTGTCCATTCAAGCGCTGAATTGAATGAATACAAATTTGCCGTAGCCCATCGATGTTCTATTCAAAAAGGCAGACATTATGGACAGAATTGCGATGTCAAAGCCTGTTTGCATCGCGAGCTAAGTGCATCTTCGCATTCATTTATTGAAAGAGATGGATCGAGGCGAGTGAGAATCGCTGGGAAAATGCGGAATGACTTAAGTCATAATTGGCCTCAATTTAGGCAATAATAGATCATGGCTACCGAGTAATTTCAATAAAGACATTAATTTCACTCCATCAATGGTTGCTCGAGCCGAGACATATGTTACTGTAATGAAATTCGTCTTATTGAATTTTGGGGGCTTTTATCGCAACGCGGCCGTGAAGAAGCAATGGCAAATGATGCCAGGATCAATACAGAGCGACTGACATTGGGAGATTCCACGCACGAGAGCTCTTGTCCAATCAATAGTCAGTGAAGCTGCCCGAAGTCAGAGAAGATCCCTATTTCTCAGTTCCTGTCCCTTAATTACATTTTAGCGCGACTTTAATTGTTGTCGACACATAGCGACACCACTGTCACTTGCTTTCAGCCCAATTCTCACCAGAGTCTAGAAGCTTTCAAGTGATCTTCATTTTGGCCAGAATATAGATTTCCCCCAGCTAGTTTATCTTCTATCTTGGAGTTTGCCTGAAAGAGACAATACCATCCATCTGGACCTATCTCTTCATTCACAGGTTTATTATTACCCCATTTAAGGGTATATAGGCCCGCTCTATCTGTATCAAAATTTCTGTTCTGTTTTTTAGAGAGAGTCTAAAGGAATACCCCTATAATTGTTCCTTGCATTTATTTGCCCATGTGAACATGATGCACAGGTAGATAACTTCTCTCTTCTTATTTTTCATAGTTAAACAATATCAAATTTTATCTTATTAAATACATATCAAAAGTGTCACCATTCCTATATCTGTAACCGCTCTCATACCACAAAATTCCTATAATAAACTTCTTATTTATTAACCAAACCATACATAATCTTCTCTTTGCTTACTGTGTGACTAATGGCCCAATCCCAATCAATCCCCCCGCACATCACTTAGCACATCTTAATCTTGTTGTAATATTCATGAAAATGCCCCCCAAACCTTACCCCTATTCCAATTCACCCTCTTTCTCCCTCCCTTTTCCAATAATAATCAAGACTTGAGTATGGGATGAACTTTAACACGCTTCTCATCCATTGCAATCTTACCTGTCGATATACCTGTCCAATTAGCCTGTCAGGGCAATGAAAGAGTCGGCGCTGGTTGGTAATATTTGGTATTTATAGGCAATACGATCCTTTATTGAGGCTAGACAATACCTAGGTGCTCTCCTTAGAGGATTCTCATTGTGCGCGCGCGATCTGCCGCGTCAATACCACTCTCAATGGACAGACGATAACTAGACAGGAATCGCATAATAGCACGGCACATTTGCAAATTAATTAACTCACAAGAGCCAGGTAGAACATTAAGAGCTCCGGCGACAGTTATGCAAATTAGGGTGACACCTGGTGACGAGATTAGACAACAGGGAGGGTCAGCTCAGCGGGTGCATATTTATGGCAGACAAAGACATGCTCCATTGTTCAAAAGCCAAATTGATACAGCCAAGACACTGTACAACTTTCGTGTTCAATAGACACTCATCATGCATTATGTCCAATTTAGCCAAATTTATACCTCAATAAAAATTATTTTTGCCACAATAAAATTCTGCTGACCAACAGGATCCAAGAGAATGAAAGGATCTGTCTGGAGTGATCATTCGCCTGGGGTCCTGTATGAATATCTCACATGGACAAGAGACATTGGATCCATATAATTCACTTATAGAAAATAATACTTCAGTAAAACAGGGAATGACAATATGCTCAAAATGGAGCACTTTCAAATGCCGGCTATGAATCAATATGCCTTTATACTGTAGGTGGCAGCATCATTTATAATTATATAGTTAGTGCTACATGTAAGCCAACTAATTAACTTAATTATCACCGCTAATAGGATACAAAAATACCTTTTCAGATCATTATTATAAATGTTTCTTCTGATAATATCTATGCAAAACTTCCCATCAATATTTCTCTTGTCCTGGTACCAGTATGACTAAGGAAGCCAATGACTTTTTGAATAATTGTATCTTCTGAAAATGTATCAACCAGGGATATTACTGTACATTAAGTCTAATCCAATCACACAATTAATTCTAAAATTCTTGGTGAGGTAGATAAGAGTCAGGTTTAAGCTGCATTAAATTGAAGAAGAAATCATTAGATCAGTACTTGCCTCAGTCCATTTGTACAGTCAGGTTATCTGATGTGATGGATCTTGGGTCTTTGAGCTATACCCACATAACCTTCAAAGTCTCAACTCTCCTCTCTTACACAATCAGTTGGTGACTACCAGACCTGACAGGACTATCACTTGAAACTGCAGTCCTGAAAAGTCTCTCTAGAAATACGACTCTACACTGGTGACCATTGACAGTGAAAGGCAGAACAGGAATAAAACAGTTAACCAGTGGATGTGCTGGCTGTTTAACTTGACTAGAGCAAGCATTTAGTCAGTGTCAGGCAGCAAGTGTGTGTGTGTCGCAAGGTGGCTGGGAGGGACTCTTCTTAGCATAGCCTGTCACTCTCTTTTACATAGCCTATCAATTCCTCTCGGACTCCCCCAAAATTAAACAGATTTAACCCAACCCCCCTCCCTCTCTCTTACATGTCCTTTGCCACAAAACACATTTTACAGAGCTCAATGAACTCCACAGCTTTAATAGGGCTTTGAAAAGTGGGTACCATTTTCATGAAGTGGTTTTGTCGAAAAGCACAAAATATGGAGCGAATTGGACAGATCGTTGTTCCTTTCACCGTTTCTGTTTACAGTTCTGAAGAGAAATTTTTCACTTCACCAACAGGCATTTCATGATTTCCTTCTCAGGAACTCATCCTCAATAAGTGCTTAGCGACTGGTGCAGATTACATGTAGGGAAGAACCTGCCCACAACTGGATCCAAAACAAAATAGAGCAATGTCAACCCAAATTCCTGCTGGGATTCCCATGCATGTGGTTTACAGTTTGGTCCGAGTCCATCTATTGGTATACCTTCACTGTTCCATTTGGTCAAGATCACTTATTATGTTAATAGGAGCATCACCAGATTCATGAGTGGTGTATGTGTGGAATGATCAGCTAAATCATACATTTGAAATATAATTGGATCCATTTTCCTGTGGAAACAGTAGGTCAAGATCACTCAATACTTAATGAGGTTATGAGATGAGGTGTGATTTACAAAGGCTAGCTATAATCTTTGAAGAGATTAACTGTGTTCAGCACTGGACCTAATTTTGTCATAAAGTTTGATCTTGAGAAATACAAGTAGATCAAGATTGGTCATCTTCAATATGTTTCTGGTTCATTACTAGCTGTACATGTATATATGCTGCAGGAATTTGGATTGGCTTATGCTTCAAGAAATATTGTTCGAATAATTTGAACCAGGTCAAGGTCATGCAGTCATCTCTAATGAAGTTCTGGTTAATAAGCAGATATATCTATGGTATAAATTTAGAAAGGCTAGCTAAAATCCTTCAAGAGATATCCTGTGTCTATAGCATCAAATCTATTTTAATGTAATTTGACCTCGAAAAAAATAGGGAAAGATCGGCCATCTTCAAAAGGTCTATAATTCTATTAGGATCTCTGCTTGAAGCTATGTCATGGTTTGGTGAATCAACTGTCTACCAGAGTTCAGAGTGTACCAGCTATATTGCCTACATGCAAGTTCTTCTTTTGTTCTTCATAGCAGTTTTCAATATACATATATATATACACAGTGAAACCTGTAAATACTGACACCTGAATAAACCGACCAAACTCTAAATACTGATCCTTGGTCCCTGTACTTAAATTTAGATATTTTGAACTTTGATAAACTGACACTATAATCTGGTCCCAAGTATGGTCGGTATACACAGGGTTCACTGTATATAGATGTAGTAATAGTCCATCATGATCCTGGAGCTGTCCGTCTACCATCAATTGATAAAAATTTTTTTACTCAAATTGGAACCAGATCTTTAAAGTTTGGATTATAAACATCAGTCAGTAGGCCCACTTCAAGCTCTGGCTTCCACAGACTGGCTTGAACTTGAATTTCGATGGCATAAACACAACAGTTACGCAACTTCTCTTAACAAGTTCTCTCACATTTTTGGTGTTTGTTTTTTTTCATTCGACCAACCAGTTCAAGTTGAGAGTAGAAAGTATAGCTAGGCCTGGTGTCCTGACACCAACCATGCCCACAGTACCATCTCAGATTCTTCCCCTTCTCAGATCACTCTACGTGCAGCTGTGATTGAGCAGGGCAAGTGATCTCCTGGTATGTCACAATTAACAAACATTATGAAAAGGTTACCTACGGAGAGTTACACCTCTGAGGAGGGAGTCGCACCATTGACACCGATACTCTAGTCTTTTTTAAACGTCCCCGAGTTCAACTTTCAAATTGGCTTCCAGGCGTGAACCATTCCTCAAGTTCACTTCAGACTCCCTTAGAGAGTTGTCAAAGTCAACTGACATGATTGCCCGCTAAATGGAATGCCATTCTTAAGAAACTGTTTGAATTTCAAATCAACGTGTGCATGCCAAATGATACTGGGAAGTTGAAGCCACCCTCTAGTATGATATCTCATAGTATTTGCTACTCATCAAGACAAGAACCATGAGAAGGTAATCAGTAAGCTTTGACTTAAGAGGGCTATCTTAGACTACATTGTATGATCACTATCTGACTGGTGGGATCACTTCATGTCTCTCTATTTATTAAGTTCAGAATTCTCACACCATGCAGACGTTGCAAGGGGAAATAAGTATGGTTGGCAAACACACAGCACTCTTATAATGACATATGCTGGTGGCAAAGGCTGACATCTTCCTTACAATGACTTTGCCAATGATCTCTTCTTAAATCAGTGCCACTATCATTGGCGAACTCCTTTTTGACACCTCCGTTCAGAGCTCCGATTCCTCGCTGAGGTCGGTAATCTGTAATCAGACTCTAGTTTGGGTATTAAGCTGTCGACCATGATTGTCAAGAGCCGTCCAGCACCCCATCTTTAATTTCGCCATACAGAGATAATTGTGATATTAATTTGACATTTGCCGAGTCCGTATTGACTATAACTGACCATCACCATGACATGAAGACCCTTGGCTCACTCCAATCGCCTCTATTGACTCATCAGTGTTACTGTCAGTGATAGTGATAGACTTCTACGCGCCTGGCCGTTTGGTGAAATTGGCCAGCGAATTCTGTTTCAGTAATTCAGCTGTAACGTTCTCAATCCAGCTGATGTTAGAACTGACACATGGCTGACATTTCACAAGACACCCCTATGATTTCCACGTCAGCTTCTGCCATCTTCTGTCTGTGGCGGCCTTATTGGAACACCGCAACAAAAAAATCTACAAGGCTCAAAATGTCAACCGTTATTACTAATTAGATCCTTATTCGACTATATCGTTTGTCCCGATGACAGACAGACACAGTCACCTGACCCAATCTGCTGTTACAAGCTCAATTGAAAATGCGATCCTCTATCTTTTCCTGTAACATGGTGAACTAATTGCTGCCCATCCTCTTCAATCATCACATTCTTCTTCGATCCTGTCCTCTCCGATCATCGCTTTCTTCTTCGATCTCAGTCCTTCAATCACTGATGCTTACACTTATCATAGTTCATTCGTTTCTGCGAATGATGGGCGGATCACGAGTAAAGATATACTTTCTTCTGAATCTATAAAATACAGCTTCAACTTGAAGCAGGGCTTAGCCGTGAAGACAATTTAACAGTCCTGTATTCACCAGACCCAGCTAGATCTGCCACCGTAATTTCCTTTTTGTTTGACATGACAGCAAGTCCTTACCAAAACTTGGCACAGTATTTCTACAACTGCCAATTAGTGTTGTAAAAACAACCATGTAAACAGTTGATAAATTCTACAACTCTAAATTGTACATGTATTTTATTTCAATCAATTGCAATTCTTAAGAAACAAAAATCTAATAAAATCTAAACTACATAGGAGTCAAAACATTCTGACAATTCTGATAACAAGGAAGAAAAAAAGGAAATAATGGCTCTACGATACAACATAGAATTAAAATTGATTCAAAAGATTCAACATTCTGAAATAGTAAAAAATTTGAGATGGCCAGCAAATTAACAAAAAAAGCCCCAAACAATAATACATGTACATGTACAGTGTAGCAAAACATTTTTCACTAAACCCATTACAGGCTTGGGTCTAATTTAATTTTTTATCGCATGGGGAAAATTGAAGGCATCAGATTGGTCAGACCCACGTGCATCCTCTTATAAAATAGGATGATTTAAGCTTATCTGATAAGAACAGAATCCTGAAACTTGATGCATCTCTGAGATCAGAGACAGCCCAGACAGTTCCTGGTTCTTGAATCCTCTTAACATTTGGAGATCCAGGAAATCATGTGTATGCTGTCCCCTAATCATAACTCCGGCTTTAACCAACTCCAGTGGTGTCTTATTTAACAGACAATATAACAACTTATATTATCTGCCACCATCACATGTTTATCAGTCTATAGTACCATTTCCTTTTGGCTTTGACACTCGTTCTTCCACTAGTGGCCATCTCTTCATCTGAGATAGTTAGCACTCAGGACTATATCGTCTCACATTTCAGGATCCTAATTAGCCTACATTTATCTCAAATTCTGAATCTTTTAGCATCTGATGTGGAGAGATATGAGGATTAAGGTCCAATGTAAGCTGGTCTAATTTAACCTAGCAGTGATATCACTGGTTAATGGGATAACCTGATCATTAGATGAATACATACAAAACTACCTGCTTAATTGACAGACATTTCTTTCTTTTTTTCCACATATTTTTTTTCTTTTTTTCTTTCTAATCTTCAGCTTTTCCTTACAAAGAAATATTGCTTTTGAGAAGGGGATTTATGAGCGAAAATAAGCTACATGTATGAAAGACAAACCAAGCTATTGATCAAAGCGACTTTATTCATATCTTTCTTTTCTTATGTTTGTGCCAGACATGATAATGAGGCAGCAATAGAAATGTCTGATGTCCTAACAAGAGCTGGTTAATTATCTGCTAATGTTAATCAATTTTCTTAATTGATAGCTCAGTCTCAATTAGAGATCATCTAACAGACACTAATTACATCCTCCCTTTCACCACTAAAATATCTTTAATTAACCCTTTCACACCGCCACCAATGAGATATTGAATAGTAATAGATGGATATGTCCTCCAGCACAGAATCCTGCCTGGGTATGCAATTGGCAGTGCAACTATATCGCAACCTGTTCTTCAACCTAGCACCAGTCTTGAACATAACTGCCTGTACAGTAAGTTCTCTAATGTAACAAAGTATCGCGAAATATAGGAATTATAAATTTTATTAAAAATTCTATAAACAAGAAAACATTGTTTATTTTATACTTTTCAATGATATGTCCTTACTTATCTTACTGTAATACCATCTGGGGCAACACTTATACTACTCACCTGAATACACTATTATTATTACAAAAACGAGCTGTAAGAACAATAACTTTATCCAACAAATACGAACATACATCACCATTATTTCGAAGTCTTCAAATACTGACGTTACCTAATTAAACTTGTACTCATGTCTGTTGATTGTCCACAAATTTATGCACCATTCGTACAATTTGCCAAAATCATATCAAACATACTTTACTAGACAATCCGCCGTACATCATTATCATACCAGAGGGCAAAAACTTAACCTTTATAGGCCATTTTATCGATCCAATCTATCATTTTATACCCTCAAAACCAGTGGACCCCGTGAATGGAACAAGCTTCCTCCTGTTATTAAAACAATTAAATCTACTTCGCTGTTCAAATCAAAACTTAAAACATATCTTATAGGAATCTGACCTAATATCACAAAAATTGCCAGGTGTTTCACTTGTATATAATTTATACAAAAGTATAACGATTGCTACGTTATTTCACCCATAAATCTTACCGTATATTTCTACGTTAATGTTATAGTCTTTATTTAGGGATGGAACAAGCCCCTAGGGGTTTTATTCCCGCCAATCTATGTCACTTGGCAAACCGATGTCTTCATTTATTTCAATGCCTCAATATGCAGATTGCCTTTGTCTCTTGATTTACTTTTCTTTTGTTGGTGAATAAAATTCAATTCAATTCAAATTCTAATAAATCAACTTGTTTTTCAAGTTAGCACCAGTCATGAACATAACTGCCTGCAGTAATATCTCTAATAAATCAACCTGTTCTTCAAGTTAACATCAGTCTTGAACATAACTGCCTACAGTAAGATCTGTACATGTAATTAATCAACCTGTTTTTCAAGTTAGCACCAGTCTTGAACATAAATGCCTATACAGTAATATCTCTAATAAATCAACCTGTTCTTCAAGTTAGCACCAGTCTTGAACATAAATGCCTATACAGTAATATCTCTAATAAATCAACCTGTTCAAGTTAACACCAGTCTTGAACATAACTGCCTATACAGTAATATCTCTAATAAATCAACCTGTTCATCAAGTTAACACCAGTCTTGAACATAACTGCCTATAGAGTAATATCTCTAATAAATCAACCTGTTCAAGTTAACACCAGTCTTGAACATAACTGCCTATACAGTAATATCTCTAATAAATCAACCTGTTCATCAAGTTAACACCAGTCTTGAACATAACTGCCTATACAGTAATATCTCTAATAAATCAACCTGTTCATCAAGTTAGCACCAGTCTTGAACATAACTGCCTATACAGTAATATCTCTAATAAACCAACCTGTTCATCAAGTTAACACCAGTCTTGAACATAAATGCCTATACAGTAATATCTCTAATAAATCAACCTGTTCATCAAGTTAACACCAGTCTTGAACATAACTGCCTATACAGTAATATCTCTAATAAATCAACCTGTTCATCAAGTTAACACCAGTCTTGAACATAACTGCCTATACAGTAATATCTCTAATAAATCAACCTGTTCATCAAGTTAGCACCAGTCTTGAACATAACTGCCTATACAGAAAGGCCAAACAAAATAATATGTGTGTTTACGGTTACCCGACCCTACCTAGCAAAAATGCGCCGATCCTCCGTCTTTTTCCGACTTGGGCCAAAAAAATGACCGAAATCTGGCGACCCAGTCCGTTTCCGTGGCCGAGTTCTTATTTTTCAGGTTCAACTTTTTGAACACCCAGCGAACGCTAAGAGACCTCCGCTGTGATTGGCTGGTCGATCACAAGCTCTTGTCCCTCCGCCAATCAGCTATCTACTCTCATCCGATGTCGCCTGGGGCAGCAAACATGGCGGCAAATCCATGCGGCGAAGGTTTGTTGATTTGTCAATACTCTTCCCGTTTAATCATTGATAGCGTGAACATTTTACGGAATATTCGTTTGGGCTTGTGGTGAAATCAGCTGGTGTTGTGTTCCAATTAAACACGCATTTAACTGGCCAAACCAATGCGATGCGTCATGATCGTGATGAGCTGCTTTTCTCAGTTTATCCGATTGTTGATAAAAAATTAAGATAAGTTGTGCCAGCGTAGACGTCTGAATTATTTCTAAAGCATTTCGATCTGAATAGTTTTCACCAGGTTTTTAACATGACTGGAGTCGCCCAACACATATTTGGTCACACATTTTCAAACGTAAAGATCGAACGTGAAATTTATTTCGAATAAATATGTGGTCATTTCAGAAAATATTTCTGGAACTGCATTGTACGAATATACGTTTTGTCTTTTTGATGAAATATTCGTTTGGCTTTTTTGTGATAAATCAGATTGTGTATGCTCCCATCTCACAGAGATATCTAGTCAGTCCGTCTCACTGAACCTCCAGACGAGTTTTTATATGTGATTCACACGTGACTTTTACAACATAGTCTGACTTTTGCCGGTGGATTTGCCCAGCATGACAACAACAACGTTTTGCAAAATATACCAGACTTAAATACTTTTGAGTTAATGATCATGTTGTGGTCATGTTTCCAGAGTATACGTGTTATTTGGTGCACATACTGTTCAATATCACCACTTTGTTTTAATAATAATATTGTACTTTTATATTGTTTCAGGTGCCACTGTCCTCCTGTGTCTGACAAGCATAGCATGGTGAAGCAGCATGTCATCAAACTTGTTAGGAGAAATGTTTGAGAATATCTATGGCACATCTGACTTGGACATGAATTATGAAATAACTTGCACTAAATTGTCGATCGAACTGTCGAAGAGGAATCCGATTTCATTCATGTTCCGTTGCTGAACTACATGTAAATGATTTAGGCATTAAAAGGGTCAACTTTGCTTGCATGGCAATCTTTGTGTACAATTCATTCAAGTCATCGACAGTATGCTCTTTGTTTTAATAAAGCATACATCTATTATGAATGCAAGGGACGACGTCTGATGTGGATAGAAGTGGGGAGAAAACATTCAGATTAATTTAGGTTTGTAATACGTGGTGCAAAATTATATAATGCTTGCTGATTTTTACACACACACCACAATAGTTGTAGAAATCATCAGATAAAAGGTATACCATAATTGTTAATTGAGATTTGAAAATCATTTGTGGCATATTGCAGACTCAATGGGTAATGTGAATTTGATCCGACATTCAGTAGGCACTAGGCCGTCCTCCATAAAGAATTTCACATCCATGATTGAAAACTAGGGTAGAGGCCATGGTGCTTCACATGACAGGTGATTATCCCAATACATATAGTATGCATTATACAATAGAAGAATGATCAGACCCGAGGCGTGTGATGCCAAGGATAGAAGTACCAACACCAAACACAGGTCGACGGGAATGAACCATGTATTCAAAACATATTTATTCTTGAAAGAACAACACAAATAGGCAAGAAAATATACTGCAGAGAGAAAAACTGTTTTGTGCAGTTACATATACCAGCACACATACAAAACAGTTAACAGCATAACATAGTGTTAAGAAATGTGATAGAATCACAATTTCGACTGACCTACATATACGGAAAAAAATTGAGCAAATTTTTTGCGGTGTTCCTACCTACCCTAAGAAAATATGTCATAAAATTTTGGAGTAAATAAAATAAAAAAGCCTACCTACCTACCCTATTTTCAAAATGCATGTAACAGTAAACACAGATATTATTTTGTTTGGCCTAATATCTCTAATAAACCAACCTGTTCATCAAGTTAACACCAGTCTTGAACATAACTGCCTATACAGTAATATCTCTAATAAATCAACCTGTTCATCAAGTTAACACCAGTCTTGAACATAACTGCCTATACAGTAATATCTCTAATAAATCAACCTGTTCATCAAGTTAACACCAGTCTTGAACATAACTGCCTATACAGTAATATCTCTAATAAATCAACCTGTTCATCAAGTTAACACCAGTCTTGAACTTAACCTACAGTAAGATCTCTACATATAATAAATCAACCTGTTCTTCAAGTTAGCACCAGCCTTGAACATAACTGCCTACAGTAATATCTCTAATAATTCAACCTGTTCTTCCTTTATAAACAAGAGACACAGAGAGCAAAAGCAGACTAAATAAAAAATCTTTTTCAAAGTTGACGGGATTTAAAGATGATGGGTTTAAGGATTTCATCATGATCAGGAGCATTTTCATTCAACACCCTTTTCCACTGATTTTCATCAAGTTAACACCAGTCTTGAACTTAAGATCTCTAATAAATCAACCTGTTCTTCAAGTTAGCACCAGCCTTGAACCTAACTGCCTACAGTAAGATCTCTACATATAATAAATCAACCTGTTCTTCAAGTTAGCACCAGCCTTGAACTTAACCTACAGTAATATCTCTAATAAATCAACCTGTTCATCAAGTTAACACCAGGCTTGAACCTAACTGCCTGCAGTATGATCTCTACATATAATATATCAACCTGTTCATCAAGTTAACACCAGGCTTGAACCTAACTGCCTGCAGTATGATCTCTACATATAATAAATCAACCTGTTCTTCAAGTTAGCACCAGCCTTGAACTTAACCTACAGTAAGATCTCTACATATAATAAATCAACCTGTTCTTCGGGTTAGCACCAGCCTTGAACTTAACCTACAGTAATATCTCTAATAAATCAACCTGTTCATCAAGCTAACACCAGGCTTGAACCTAACTGCCTGCAGCATGATTCCCTACATATAATAAATCAACCTGTTCTTCAAGTTGCACCAGCCCTGGAACTTAACCTACAGCAATATCTCCTAATAAATCAACCTGTTCACTGGGTTAAATAACACCCTGTGTTTGAACCTAACTGCCTGCAAAGTATGATCTCTACATATATAATAAATCAACCTGTTCTTCAAGTTAGCACCAGCCTTCAGAACTTAACCTACAGTAAGATCTCTACATATAATAAATCAACCTGTTCTTCAAGTTAGCACCAGCCTTGAACTTAACCTACAGTAAGATCTCTACATATAATAAATCAACCTGTTCTTCAAGTTAGCACCAGCCTTGAACTTAACCCTACAGTAATATCTCTAATAAATCAACCTGTTCATCAAGTTGGCTACCAGGCTTGAACCTAACTGCCGCAGCATGACCCTACATATAATAAATCAAATCTGTTCTTCAAGTGAGCACCAGCCTTGAACTTGAAACCTAAAGTAAGATCTCTACATATAATAAATCAACCTTGTTCTTCAAGTTAGCACCAGCCTTGAACTTAACCTACAGCAAGATCTCTACATATAATAAATCAACCTAATTCTTCAAGTTAGCACCAGCCTTGAACTTAACCTACAGTAAGATTCTACATATAATAAATCAACCTGTTCTTCGCTAGCACCAGCTTGAAACTTAACCTACAGTAATATCTCTAATAAATCAACCTTGTTCATCAAGTTAACACCAGGCTTGAACCTAACTGCCTGCAGTATGATCTCTACATATAATAAATCAACCTGTTCTTCAAGTTAGCACCAGCCTTGAACTTAACCTACAGTAAGATCTCTACATATAATAAATCAACCTGTTCTTCAAGTTAGCACCAGCCTTGAACTTAACCTACAGTAAGATCTCTACATATAATAAATCAACCTGTTCTTCAAGTTAGTACCAGCCTTGAACTTAACCTACAGTAATATCTCTAATAAATCAACCTGTTCATCAAGTTAACACCAGGCTTGAACCTAACTGCCTGCAGTATGATCTCTACATATAATAAATCAACCTGTTCTTCAAGTTAGCACCAGCCTTGAACTTAACCTAAAGTAAGATCTCTACATATAATAAATCAACCTGTTCTTCAAGTTAGCACCAGCCTTGAACTTAACCTACAGTAAGATCTCTACATATAATAAATCAACCTGTTCTTCAAGTTAGCACCAGCCTTGAACTTAACCTACAGTAAGATCTCTACATATAATAAATCAACCTGTTCTTCAAGTTAGCACCAGCCTTGAACTTAACCTACAGTAATATCTCTAATAAATCAACCTGTTCATCAAGTTAACACCAGGCTTGAACCTAACTGCCTGCAGTATGATCTCTTACATATAATAAATCAACCTGTTCTTCAAGTTAGCACCAGCCTCTTGAACTTAACTCTACAGTAATATCTCTAATAAATCAACCTGTTCATCAAGTTAACACCAGGCTTGAACCTAACTGCCTGCAGTATGATTCTACATATAATAAATCAACCTGTTCTTCAAGCTACTCTTCAAGTTAGCACCAGCCTTGAACTTAACCTACAGTAATATTCTAATAAATCAACCTGTTCATCAAGTTAACACCAGGCTTGAACCTAACTGCCTGCAGCATGATCTCTACATATAATAAATCAACCTGTTCTTCGGGTTAGCACCAGCCTTGAACTTAACCTAAAGTAAGATTCTACATATAATAAATCAATCCCGTTCTTTCAAGTTAGCACCAGCCTTGAACTTAACCTACAGTAAGATCTCTACATATAATAAATCAACCTGTTCTTCAAGTTAGCACCAGCCTTGAACCTAACTGCCTACAGTAAGATCTCTACATATAATAAATCAACCTGTTCTTCAAGTTAGCACCAGCCTTGAACTTAACCTACAGTAATATCTCTAATAAATCAACCTGTTCATCAAGTTAACACCAGGCTTGAACCTAACTGCCTGCAGTATGATCTCTACATATAATAAATCAACCTGTTCTTCAAGTTAGCACCAGCCTTGAACTTAACCTAAAGTAAGATCTCTACATATAATAAATCAACCTGTTCTTCAAGTTAGCACCAGCCTTGAACTTAACCTACAGTAAGATCTCTACATATAATAAATCAACCTGTTCTTCAAGTTAGCACCAGCCTTGAACTTAACCTACAGTAAGATCTCTAATAAATCAACCTGTTCATCAAGTTAACACCAGGCTTGAACCTAACTGCCTGCAGTATGATCTCTACATATAATAAATCAACCTGTTCTTCAAGTTAGCACCAGCCTTGAACTTTAACCTGTGCAAGATCTCTACATATAATAAATCAACCTGTTCTTCAACCTAGCACCAGTCTTGAACATAACTGCCTGTACAGTAAGTTCTCTAATAAATCAACTTGTTTTTCAAGTTAGCACCAGTCATGAACATAACTGCCTGCAGTAAGATCTCTACATATAATAAATCAACCTGTTCTTCAAGTTAGCACCAGCCTTGAACTTAACCTACAGTAATATCTCTAATAAATCAACCTGTTCATCAAGTTAACACCAGGCTTGAACCTAACTGCCTGCAGTATGATCTCTACATATAATAAATCAACCTGTTCTTCAAGTTAGCACCAGCCTTGAACTTAACCTAAAGTAAGATCTCTACATATAATAAATCAACCTGTTCTTCAAGTTAGCACCAGCCTTGAACTTAACCTACAGTAAGATCTCTACATATAATAAATCAACCTGTTCTTCAAGTTAGCACCAGCCTTGAACTTAACCTACAGTAAGATCTCTACATATAATAAATCAACCTGTTCTTCAAGTTAGCACCAGCCTTGAACTTAACCTACAGTAAGATCTCTACATATAATAAATCAACCTGTTCTTCAAGTTAGCACCAGCCTTGAACTTAACCTACAGTAAGATCTCTAAATCAACCTGTTCTTCAAGTTAGCACCAGCCTTGAACTTAACCTACAGTAAGATCTCTTCTTCAAGTTAGCACCAGCCTTGAACTTAACCTACAGTAAGATCTCTACATATAATAAATCAACCTGTTCTTCAAGTTAGCACCAGCCTTGAACTTAACCTACAGTAATATCTCTAATAATTCAACCTGTTCATCAAGTTAGCACCAGCCTTGAACTTAACCTAGCAGCAAGATCTCTACATATAATAAATCAACCTGTTCTTCAAGTTAGCACCAGCCTTGAACTTAACCTACAGTAAGATCTCTACATATAATAAATCAACCTGTTCTTCAAGTTAGCACCAGCCTTGAACTTAACCTACAGTAAGATCTCTACATATAATAAATCAACCTGTTCATCAAGTTAGCACCAGCCTTGAACTTAACCTACAGTAAGATCTCTACATATAATAAATCAACCTGTTCTTCAAGTTAGCACCAGCCTTGAACTTAACCTACAGTAAGATCTCTACATATAATAAATCAACCTGTTCTTCAAGTTAGCACCAGCCTTGAACATAACTGCCTACAGTAATATCTCTAATAATTCAACCTGTTCTTCCTTTATAAACAAGAGACACAGAGAGCAAAAGCAGACTAAATAAAAAATCTTTTTCAAAGTTGACGGGATTTAAAGATGATGGGTTTAAGGATTTCATCATGATCAGGAGCATTTTCATTCAACACCCTTTTCCACTGATTTTGTACAAATGGATATCATATTAACGCTGGATTTAAGTGGTTGATCATATCTCTGTAGAATTTGGGGTATATTATGTCCTCAAACTCTTGGCAATATACATTAGATGGTTCGAATACTGGGAGGTGTTGAGATGGAGCCAGTCTACAATATAAACACTGCCTACACAAGGCATCCCTCCAAGCAGATATAGTTTCATGTCCTGGTAGACAATTGCAAAGGCATGGGGAGAGAATTAATGTCAACTCCCAGTAGAATCTCTCCAGGGGCTTTACAACTATCACATCCAGCCTTTAACTCCCATCAACATGTGTTTGCCTCCAATATGTGAAAAAATGACGCTAACAAAATAATACATGAAAAAAAAAACTTCGGCCTCCGGAACACGCCAGTCTAACACTGGTTGAAATTGTCCGATGTGCCAAAAAAATGTCTCTTCAAAAAAAGCTGACCTGAAAATGTAAACTTTTTCGTTGTCCCCTGGCCGTGTTATTGGTAGATTGTTTTATGGAGAGAGTTAGAGGTAACCAGCTGAGAAACAAATGTGAATTTGTAAACTGTGCCCCAAAATATCACCTCTAAGGGACAAAAGCAAAGTGGAAAGGCATGAAACATTGGCGAATTTCATGAGATCACATCACCTTGGGAATCTGCTTCAACAGCAAACAAATTTAAAACCGACATGGATAAGATATCATCGATGAAAGCTTTTCCACAAAGACAAACCAATTCACACAGAATTTCTAAAACGGCAATTGCCAATACAATAGCCTTCTGATTTGTTTATAATCTTTCTCCGGAGCCATTATTTTGATAGTTTGACAAAAAATTTCCAATTACAGGCAATAGAAGGTACAGGCAATAAAACTCTGTACTGGTGGATAAACCCCTTCATGAGCACAAGTCACTTAGTGCATGGTTATTTTGTAGACAAAGTATACTTTTTAAGCCCCCCTATGAAGTTAGTGTTGTATAATCTCACATTCCTGTGAAGAAAACAAACATTCTTCTTAAACACACTAGATTGGACATTACTGGATCAATTCTGACATTCCATTCTCCAAAAGACTCCAAGCAGAGGAGAAGACATTAGAGCAATGGTGAAATTTAATTCTCCAAGCAGTGGAGACTGATCTAAAACAAGTCTCCCACAGAGGATACCGCAGTCAAGAGAAAGGAACTCTCCGCAAATACATGTAATGTTCAATTCTCCGCATCGCAACCATAGTGTATCGACACTTTATACAAATCTTAGCATGTGGTTGTCTATTTTTTAAGGCCATATTTAATAATGTTTCCTTCGCTCAAATCTGAAAATAAAGGATTGGTGCCGGACCAGGAAAACAAGAAATAATACCTACATAGACAAAGAAATTATTATCCATCACAATGAATACTGGTTTCCTAGTTGTTAGTTGTGCTTCTGAAGAAATTCAAGCATATATTTGGTAACAGGCCAGGTCTGCAATTCAAGTTCCAGAAATATAAAAATCGATCACCTTTAGTTTTAAATTATTCTGAATACTTGTGATGAATACATCGTACATGTAGCAGGATGGGTGAGTAGTTGAATTTCCAAAAAACATGTTACAAAAAAATAGAGATGGTCCAATGATGTGCAATGTTAACTTGGGTCAGCTATATACATGTCTGTCAGCTTTTAATAAACTTGAACATACATTTATGGACATATGATGAATTGGAATTGAATTTCTATAACTTTAAGCTGGAGCTCTCGAAGATTTAAGTGAAGAAATTACTGCCTTGAATGCCACAATCATTATCATATTCTTCATTGATAAATCTCAAAGCTTAGTTGCTATAATAGATAAAATCCTAGAGATAAATGATCTGAAATGTGTTGTCTTCTGCCGTTAACATTTTTCAGGAACTGTAATATTGAAGATCCGGAAGTGAAAATCACATGCACCCAAGTATTTTATTCCATTATTAGGATATGCTCAACAATATGACAGTCACCACGAGCAATTATTTAAATGACACTTTTACAGTTTTATACCAGGTACATGAGCCACTTGATCTTATCTGGCATGTGAGTCTTTATCCTAAGTAGATATATCATTTAGTTATTATCAGGGTTTACCCATGTTCAGATACAGGGCTAATATATTATACCTCTCCCCAGCTATCTCTCACCCTGTCCTCTCTAGACAAGATCAATAACATGAGAGAATTTTTACCGGAGTGCCAGGTGAAAACCTAATACAATCCATCAACCACATTTCATTTCTTGAAGCCATAACGCCTTTATTGTCAGCCAGTTGTAAATCTTCCCGCTTAGAGTAATAGTCCAATAGTCACAGTGATGGCCAGGTCAAAACATGTCTTTGAACTTCAACTATCTGATGAGCAAAGTTTCTGCCCAAGAGGTTTGATTTTGTCAATTTCAAAGTTATATTAATTTAGACAAGAAGTGGGTTATTAAGAAAGTTATTTACACAGAACCATCCTGGCATGTGAGGGGAACTGCATGATTTGTTTCAAGCCTTTATGTGAAATGGGAAATTCTCTCAATCCTACCCAGAGATCAAGGCACACACCCTAAAGATGACACCTTTTATCTCTACAATAAATCTTTCCTCTCAGAATTCTATTAGAATTTCATTTCACAAATACTTCACAAGAAATCAATATGTCTGCTAAATTTTCATAGATCAGACAATTTAGTGAATCAAACCATATCATCGGGTCTCTTCTAATAATACCTTCATGTATGTGTTGGTGTTCACTATAAAATACGGAGAGAAACAAAAAGATCGATGCACGAATGTGTAAACTAAGTAGAGCCTATAGAACACCTCATTTATAACGATATATGTTAGAGTAGTATTGCTATTCAGGGTATCCAATAAACAATCTGAGAACAGAGGCTGTATGAGATAACAGGTAGATTTTTAAGACATCTCTTTAATCTCTCGCTCACTGGTATCCCAGCAATAACTGGCCAGCAAATCTATGCTGGCAAAATTGGGTTGAAATGATTAAATGAAGAGACACATTTTCCCTTGTACTCCTGATAAGTTCCTTGTCACTTGTCACATTATATCCAGTCACAGCCCAACCCATTCATACTGTTCAAAGAAGATTTGGATAAACAATTCAAATAGATAGGCTTTTGATTATTGTCCTAGATAGCCACACTGTATTGTTGACTTAGGGATGTCACATCACAAATACTATCCCTCTTACTTTAAGTGCCTTCAAGCAAAACTTACCTAAACTACCAACATAGTGATACTAATAATCCATAACTAGGATATTATAAGTTCGTTCAAATCACTTGCCAATTTAAACTTTTTATTCACATTAAAGGTAATGCCCATATGAGTTTCATTGGCTGCATTGTGAACAGTAAATGGTACCCGTACTCGCCTCACCATACCATTGGCTACATTGTGAACAGTAAACGGTACCAGTACTCGCCTCACCATACCATTGGCTACATTGTGAACAGTAAACGGTACCAGTACTCGCCTCACCATATCATTGGCTACATTGTGAACAGTAAACGGTACCAGTACTCGCCTCACCATGCCATTGGCTACATTGTGAACAGTAAACGGTACCAGTACTCGCCTCACCATATCATTGGCTACATTGTGAACAGTAAACGGTACCAGTACTCGCCTCACCATATCATTGGTTGCATTGTGAACAGTAAACGGTACCAGTACTCACCTCACCATATCATTGGCTACATTGTGAACAGTAAACGGTACCAGTACTCACCTCACCATATCATTGGCTACATTGTGAACAGTAAATGGTACCAGTACTCGCCTCACCATATCATTGGCTACATTGTGAACAGTAAACGGTACCAGTACTCGCCTCACCATATCATTGGCTACATTGTGAACAGTAAACGGTACCAGTACTCACCTCACCATATCATTGGCTACATTGTGAACAGTATATGGTACCAATACTCTCTTCACCAAATCATTGGCTACATTGTGAACAGTAAACGGTACCAGTACTCGCCTCACCATATCATTGGCTACATTGTGAACAGTAAACGGTACCAGTACTCACCTCACCATATCATTGGCTACATTGTGAACAGTAAATGGTACCAGTACTCGCCTCACCATATCATTGGCTACATTGTGAACAGTAAACGGTACCAGTACTCGCCTCACCATATCATTGGCTACATTGTGAACAGTAAACGGTACCAGTACTCACCTCACCATATCATTGGCTACATTGTGAACAGTATATGGTACCAGTACTCGCCTCACCATATCATTGGCTACATTGTGAACAGTAAACGGTACCAGTACTCGCCTCACCATATCATTGGCTACATTGTGAACAGTAAACGGTACCAGTACTCACCTCACCATATCATCGGCTACATTGTGAACAGTAAATGGTACCAGTACTCGCCTCACCATATCATTGGCTACATTGTGAACAGTAAACGGTACCAGTACTCGCCTCACCATATCATTGGCTATATTGTGAACAGTAAACGGTACCAGTACTCACCTCACCATATCATTGGCTACATTGTGAACAGTAAACGGTACCAGTACTCGCCTCACCATGTCATTGGCTACATTGTGAACAGTATATGGTACCAATACTCTCTTCACCAAATCATTGGTAGGATGTTCTTCCCATTTTTTCCACAAACCAATGAAATGTGACAAATTGTCTTCAAAATTCAAATGAACCAATCAACATTCTTGTAGGTGAAAGACATTAACCAATCAATATTCTTGTAGGTGGAAGACATTAACTCCCACGATGCACTGGAGTTCAGTAATGCTATACTGTATTGGTCATAATGTTACATAGTTGTACCCAAAGCTCTACCAGGCATTCATTACCCTCTGCTTGGCGCCTCTCCATTTAGCGCTGTAAGGGTCTCACGGACTTTGCCGGAGTTGACCCAAGGTCATCTGTTGCCACAGTAAACGAACATGACGACCGTCTAACTGGGCGAATTAATATCAGCTCCGATTCACCTATATATTTCCGCAACATATAGTTCTGAGGCAATGTGTCAAAAAGCTGCCTTCAAACTGTGACACTGCCGTTTCGTAACACACTGAATATCCGTTAAGTATATTCCAAGATAAATATATGTTTTGCGATCAGTAAAACAGTAAGACAGAACAGTTCTTGGTTTCTGCAGGAATACTGCAAAAGATGACGAGACCCCTACAGGGGTAAATGCAGCGTAGTGCAAAGCACCTTGGGAGAGGATGATTTGTACCTTTACAGACAGAATCCTGTTTAAACCATTCTCTCATTGTCAGAGTTTCTAACCTCCTAAATTATTGGTTTAACATCCTCTGAATGCATTGGGCCTAAAACTGGCGCACATCAGTCTTTTAATGACATGAGAAGCGTTAATCTGCATATGAGATAGACAGGAAATCCAACCAGTACATCTTACAGAAGAATGAACACGTTAGGTGCTCTGAAACCTTTTTACAAGAGCACATGATGTGTCTTGTTTAGCTGTGACATTCTGAGCCGAATCTGCTCCATTTATTAATGGATATGCTGACTGGTCGAGAGCCACATGCAAAAAGCTGCTCTGCTCCATTTAGTAATGGATGATGCTGATTGGCCGAGAGCCACATGCAAAAAGCTGCTCTGCTCCATTTAGTAATGGATGATGCTGATTGGCCGAGAGCCACATGCAAAAAGCTGCTCTGCTCCATTTATTAATGGATGATGCTGATTGGTCGAGAGCCACGTGCAAAAAGCTGTTCTGCTCATTTAGTAATGGATGATGCTTATTGGTCAAGAGCCACATGCAAAAAGCTGCTCTACTCCTTTTAGTAATGGATGATGCTGATTGGATGTAAGCGACATGCAAAAAGCTGCATTTCTAGCCCCAATGCAATCAGAGAGTATATCTTACAGTAGGAGGTATACAATCTGATGCCATCAGAATGGTCTAAACCAACTTCAAAACTTTTGTCGCAACCCTGAATTGT
Organism: Hanleya hanleyi; assembly: GCA_036873755.1. Lineage (NCBI taxonomy): Eukaryota > Metazoa > Mollusca > Polyplacophora > Lepidopleurida > Hanleyidae > Hanleya > Hanleya hanleyi. Next base: position 39,869 of record JAVTVY010009622.1, read on the forward strand.
CGGATCAGGTTGCTTTGTGAAGTTCAATTCCAGCATCTGGAAGATGAAAATATGCCAAGATGTCCCAAAGTCTAATGACACGTCAATCCGCAGCAATAACATATGTTTTAGCAGCGGGTTCCAATTGCGACATGACCTTGCCCCCACCTAGCCTAAAGAACGCTGGCACACGCCTTCTGTCTTTCAAACAAAATATCACACGCGGTCCCTGTAGCATTACACAAACAGTGATCATGTTACTGTCCCCGCTGCATTCCACCACTGTCCTAGCTCTGCATTTGATTACTCACAGCTTTTCACATAACCACAGATGAACTAAAGAAAAAATGCTGCAAAGCTGCAGGCTTTTAAAGAAATATGTCTAACAAAAATTTTAGTACAAATTATGTGTGGCTCAATTCCAGTGATGTCTGCATAACATCATTTGAGTATCAGCAAATATGTCTGTAACTTTCATTGGAAATATATTGGTATAGATGTTCTGAGATTTTATATTGTGTGACCCCAAAGTCAGTCAAGGCCAAGATGTGCATTTTGGGAGACATTTATTTTATTATCATTAAACCATAAATTATCTGAAAGGTTACAGTTTCTTCTACCATTCTAGAACTGCCCACTCTGATTTCCTGAGATAATACAATGGAACAAACAAAACTTTCTTCTTCAAAGAAACATACTGACAGAGTCCCAGTTGTGTTTTTGTGCAATCCATCCATCTCTAAAGCTGTTTCAACTTAAAAAAAAGTACAATTATTTTTTGTCTATTGGTTTGAAGACACTCTGCACACTGACTGTAACAATAGCTTTTCCATGTCAACAATTTATACAGCCATATTGGTTGAATTTCTTTTGTACATAACTGGGAATCCCACTTATGTTTCTCAAGGCGACTCCCATTTTCGATGAATATGTTTTCAACACAGCATTTTTCCTTTCATTGCTGTGGAATTTTGTGATTTGCCAGCTAAGTGAGACAAGATTTTTACAAACTCACATCCAACACTAAAAACACAAGTGAGAGGAAAAAATGAGACACAAATAGACACCTAAAAATGGTTTGAAAACCGAGAGCAGTGAGTTACATATTTTGTCTGATGACTTGTCAATGCGAGGATTTAGAGCTCCCCATCGAGATGAGCTTTTTAGGACAACTGAGAAACACGACACAAAGATGGTGGTTTTTAATGGAGGCCTTATGGATGCCAGATGAGAGATAACCTCACACCCAAACTTCAAGTATTGACCACAATGAAAACCACTGTCCTCATGTGATGTTTGTCCATGAACTAATCCATTTGGTGTACACTCATGACTTGAACCTTCTGTCAGGGTGCTTCACCAATAATGAATGTATGAAAAAACAGATGGATAGTCAGAGACAAATAAGTAACTTTTCCCAGTCAGTCAGTCAGTCAGTCAGTCAGTCAGTGGTGCTTTATTGTATGTACTTTTAGAACTGAAAACTATGGCAGCACAATTATTATACTCATTTATGTCCTTCAAGCTATTGTCTTGTGCGTATGACACAGATGGATTGATGGACAGGCAAGGGCAGATGATTAAGAGCAAAAGTGTTGCGCTCTAACGACACTGTAGTGTACTTCCAGAAATGACAATCAATGCATTTTGACTGTGTCCTTCTCGTGAAAGATTATCTCTGAGTGAATTGACACAAGCTGATTGTTAACCATTTGCACAGAGAGAGGATACTGGTCAAACTATGATCACATCCCATGATCCCATTCAGTGAACCTCCATACTCAACTTTCTACAAAACAAGCCAACGGAGGCCATTCAATTATAATGTTGGTACTTTTAACACTGACCACTTGTACAGCTCTATAAAGTTACTGACCACAGTTGACACAACAAACTGACCACAGTTCTTCACAAATATTTTCTTTTTATTTGATCAACCTGGACTGTTGTCTTTTCCAGGGGTCTTCTTTAGATAACTTCCAATTAGGCCGGATGTTACCAAATCTACCCCACATGTCAAATTTGTAACTGAATCTGAACAGGTTTGTTGACAATGAAAGTTAACCCCAAAATGAAAACTTACAAGTCTCCACCCACTATATACTTCATGTAAGATCACACATGCACATTTGAACATAACGTCATTAATTGTATCATCAAGTCAGACACTCAGTAGCTGATCCTACATTATCTAGATGTTTGATGGGCCATACTCCTATAATATGACATCCTTATCATAATGAGGAAAGTGGGCAAATTGACCAGAAAGATGAGTGAATGGTGGATGTAGGCTGAGGTCTGTGGAAGGCTGAGGTAGACCTGTGGAAGGCTGAGGTCTGTGGAAGGCTGAGGTCTGTGGAAGGCTGAGGTAGACCTGTGGAAGGCTGAGGTCTGTGGAAGGCTGAGGTAGACCTGTGGAAGGCTGAGGTCTGTGGAAGGCTGAGGTAGACCTGTGGAAGGCTGAGGTCTGTGGAAGGCTGAGGTAGACCTGTGGAAGGCTGAGGTAGACCTGTGGAAGGCTGAGGTCTGTGGAAGGCCTCTATATCTAAGGACATGAATATAATGGAGCCCCCCTGTCCCATTCCCCCCTGTCATTTTCCCCATCATGTTCCCCCCTGGACATATTCCCCCCTGTCATATCCCCCCCCCTTATATTTACTTGTCCATATAGCTGTTGTGGGTTAAATATTTAGGTAATTTTTTCTTCCAGTAAAATAATGCCAATTTTTATTTATCATAAACTGTTACAGGAAAAGACAAATGTTGTTTTTTAATGTAATTCCATCAATAAATTATTTTTGATTGATTAAAATTGCAGTTTAAGGGCCGCTTCCCGTACGGATTTTGCAGCCCATCAACTCAATGTTCTATTTTAATTACACGTTACATTTCTTAGTTTGTTAAAGATATTTACAAGCGCTGTATTATCAAATAAACAAATAAATAAGTAAACAAATATATAAATAAATAAATAAGTAAATAATAATAAATGGGCGGATGGAGATATAAATAGAATAGAAGAATTGTCTATGTACAGGTTCATCGGTTGATTTTTGATTAGGTTATATTGGTATGTGTTCTTTGTACATTGTAGTCGCGTTGGTGATTCCTTGTGCCATTCAAATAATTCTGTTACTTTTATTAGTTGGTAAAATTTGTGCCTATCTAAGACTACTTAAAGATATATCTGTGAAGAAAATAATTTATTGATGGAATTACATTAAAAAAACAACATTTGTCTTTTCCTGTAACAGTTTATGATAAATAAAAATTGGCATTATTTTACTGGAAGAAAAAATTACCTAAATATTTAACCCACAACAGCTATATGGACAAGTAAATATAAGGGGGGGGAATATGACAGGGGGGGAATATGTCCAGGGGGGGGAACATGACAGGGGGGGAAAATGACAGGGGGGGAATGGGACAGGGGGGGGGAACATGACAGGGGGGGAAAATGACCTACATTCGAATATAATGAAGAAATGACTTGGAAATACGGGGTATTTACCTATGGGTTATTATTGTGGAGAGAGGAGTTGAGGTGAGGTTTGAGGCAACAAAGAAGAAAAGGGGTGGGTGTGGAGGGTACTGGAAGAATTTTTGAACTCAACAGGATGAGCAAGAAGAGGAGTATATAGTATAGTATGTATATAAAGTGACTCTTACCTCCCAAGCATATTCAGGGTTGTCAACGAAGTCTTTGATTTTCCCTCTGAATGGTCCGTACGTCTTTCCATAAGGAATCAACGTCCGTGTGCGAACGCCCAGCCCAGCAAAACTGGGCGATCTCTCAAGTTCTAGCTCCTCTGGAATCGTGCTGCCACATTCTTCAGCTATAAATGGGGTATGTCGCTGATCCGCTCTCATGTCTCCACTCTGATCCCTGTCCGTTGATAACGAGCATTCAGCGGTGTCGTCTAATTCGATTTTGTGTCCCACGTGGTGGGTTGTGACTGCTGTCGTTGCCTCTGACGAGTCTCTCGGTGATTCAGTGTTAGCGATCACTCTGGAACCTTGATCATCAGACTCATCAGAATCATCTGCAAAATATTAACAATGAAATTCAATATTAAACTTGATGGATCTTCTTGCTATGGTAAACCAATGCATAATACTAATTCAATCAAAGGCATTAAAGAGGTTACATGTAGCACTGCCTTGTATTCT